>JAYJMB010071342.1:0-23947 GCA_036873735.1 Pouteria campechiana | reverse complement strand
CTGCTTGCGCCGCCCGGATTAGAATATTCATCAAGCTGTAGAATTTGCTCTGCCATTGCTGGTTCATGCCACTACAATTCTGTCAGCAAAGCTGGCCATTAATGTAATCATAAGATTGTTGGGCCAGCCATGAGGGGGAATGCTTAAGTCACTTAGGTGCGAAAACCCTGGCTTTCAAGATAGTAAGATAAGGATATTATTAGCCTACCATAGCAGTAGACTTGAAAGAATATGTCTAAGGTGCAAAAACCGCCAGAAGCATGCAACAATTTCTCATCTTTTAGCAACAAAATTGTCTACCATCAGCAGCCCCTGGCCTTTCTATTAATGAGGAATGGACATCCTTGGCTCCTTTCCACCAGCAGTAGGAAGGAAGAAATACATATTCGTTGCCGTGGATTACTTCACTAAGTGGACGGAAGCCAAAGCCACCAGATCCATCTCCACAGTACAAGCCAAAAACTTTCTCATGGGGAATATTATGTGTAGGCTTGGGGTCCCTAGAATGTTCATAACCGATAATAGAACCCAATTTGGAAGCGAACCATTCAGATCTTTTTGCCATACCCATGAGATCTAGAAAAAATTCTCCTCGATAACACACCCACAGACCAATGGCCTGGCGGAGGCCACAAATAAGAACAACATAACAAGGCTGAGGAAAAATATGAAAAGCTTTGGAGACAACTGGTGCCAAGAGTTTCCAAAAGTACTTTAGGCTCTAAGGACAATACCAAAAAGGTCCATGGAAGAGACACTATTCATGATGACATACGGGTCCAAGGCAGTAATACCCATGAAGCTTAAAATACCCTCCGCCTGGATAGAGAACTTCAATCTCGAAATAAATGAGGAAGCGCTGGAAACTAATTTGGACCGATTAGAGGAAACATGGATCAACACCCAAGCTAGAATGGTAAGGCAGCAGGCACAAGTCAAACAATACCACGATCGGAGGGTCAAAATAAGAAACTTCAATGAAGGAGGCTTGGTCATACAAGAAGCCTCCCTTAGCAATCCTACTCACATAAAGGGAAAGCTCGCCTGTTTTGGGGAGGCACCCTACAGGGTAAAAGAAGTCCTAGAAAATGGGGCCTATTGGCTCCAAAGGCTAAATGGAAAAGACATCTCCTAAACATGGAATGTCGAGCATCCTAGAAGGTATTACAAGTAGATTTCATTCTATCATAAGTTAGAGACATTATCAATAGATTTCATTCTATCATAGGTTCACAACATTATCAGTAATTTTTATTTCATCCTTACTTTTCAATATTATATAAAGATCTTTTTAGAAAGCAGTAAATTAATCTTTCCACAAAAAGATCCCGAAAAAGCACTTTGCAAATTATGTAAGGGTTCCGTGAAACAAAACAGAATGTCAACCCTTAGTAAAGGTAGTCTCGCCTATCGATCCAGCAGAATGGAACCGAGAGGTGAGATATCATCCGGCTCCACAGAAATAAAACCAAAGAATAAAAAACAGGTTGGCTCCGCTGAAACGGAATCGAGAGTAAGGCCTTAGTAAAGGTAGTCGCGCCTGTCGGTCCTGTAGAACAAAACTAAAGGGTGGGTGTAAGGCCCTGGAAATTTTAAAAATATAAATGTTCACTATTGTAAAGTTTTAGTAATTTTTACAATGCGGCATACTGTAAAATTGAATTTTTGAGGAAGTTATTATCAAAAAAAATTATATAAATGGATAAAATATCTATATTAATGTGAGGATGATTAGGATATATGTTAATTAATAATTAATAGGTGAATAAGAATTTAAAATTACATGTAGAAAGCCAAAAAAATCGAGTTACCGGTAAATCAGGGGAGACTCTATTGGAATTTTTTCTAAATTTACCACTAGTAATGCTCCAGGAAGGAGGAGCATTATAGTGGAACATAAGTCAGTCCCACAGAATGGAATTGAGGGATGAGATATAATCCGGCTCAGCAGAAATGGACCTGACAAATAAGACATAAATCCGTTGCGAAGAACGGAACCGAATGTCAAGTTTTAGTAAAGGCAGTTGTGCCTACCGGTTCCGCAGAAATGGAACCGGATGTTAGGCCTTAGTAAAGGCAGCCACACCTACTGATCTGGCAGAATGAAAGTGGGGGGTGAGATATCACCTGGTCCTACAAGAACGGACATGGTGAACAATATACAAGCTTGTGGGACCAAACCCAGGCCCTATAAAGGACTGTTGCGCTTATCACACTCATAAAATAGGATCAAGATGAGATACATTCTAGCCCCAAAAAATGGAACCGAGGAATGAGACATGAAATCATTTCGCAAAACGAAGCCGAAAGGCAAATCTCAATATAGTCCATCATGTCCCACACAGGAAACATGGAATACCATAAGAAAGATTTCTCCTCAAGAAAATCATTCTGAAACAACAAGATAAAAAGAAAAAGAAATATATTTATAAAACCTTGCTAGTGGCTACAAATCATCCCCATCCTATGAAATATCATCTAAGTTCATGCTAGAAAACTTTCTAGATACCTTCCTCTTACAAGAATCAATAGACTACTTACAACAATCAACCGCATACTGGAGCAGCATTTCCTGACACTCGAGCTCCCCAACCAGTTGTTCAAGACGTTGTCAACGAGCCTAAGAAACCTTGGCCACATGCTCTACCTTAGATAAAGCAACCTCCTGCTATAGAGCCGCCTCCCTACCTTCTAGAGCAGTTATCTGCTGGCACAACATCTCCTCCTGACCTACAACCATTGCCTCCAGTTGGGCCAAGCGCTTTGCTCTGGACTCCGCAATGGAGATAGCCTCATCATGGTAGGCTCGCACCTAAGAAAGGGCAGTTTTCACTTCCCATAGCTTGGAAACCACCAATGCACGCTTCACCTCTAGAGTCTCCTTCCTGGCCTTCAAATCTGAGGCAGTCTCCTCCAATTCTTGGAAACGACTCTTCTCCTCCTCCAGATCCTCCATCAGAGCTGTGGATTCTATGATTGCAAGGTCCTGATCTCTCCCCAAAGCCCTGTTCTTGTGCCACCAATCATCCAACTCTTCTTCTGCCTCCTCCAGGCACTCATCCCAGATCTGTAGCTCATCTCGAGCATGACCCAATTGCCACACTATAATCTTCATCTGATCAACAAAACTCTGTCTCTTGACCAAATGTCGAATGACCCCTAAAGAAGATTCCTCTAGTAGGTCCTCCCAGGACATGTTGAAGTACCAGGAATGATTCGCCAGACAGGATAGCTTGGTAATGAATGTGGAGGCCAACCGTGGATTCTCCAAGAGGATAGTGATTGGTCCCACCACCCTCTGAGCCACGCTTACAAGAGTCGAAGGCCGAGAAGAGCCTTCTTGTGGAAGTGGCAACTCCACTAGTAGGCATAAAAACTTGGAATGAGATGGGCTCGCTCGAACCAGAACTGTAGCCACAAAATTGTTGAGTGGGTGGAGCCAAGCTTGGCCTCGTGTTTGAGCGCTTCATTGCATGGGCCAGCCGATCGGAGGAGAATAGGCATACATCAAGTCATGAAAAAAGGGTAACTAGAACTAAAGCAGAGGTAACTGAACAAACACTGCCTCAACTGAAGCAGAGGTAACTAGAACTGCTGGCACTGCTTCAACTGAAGCAGAGGTAATCGAAACTGCTAGCACTGCTTTAACTGAAGCAGAGGCAAGCGGAGCCCTAAACACCAAAAAGGCAGGAACCAAGGCAACCAAAGCCACCAACACAGAAGAAGAGGGATAGGAAATAATCAAAATTGCTGGTAACATATCAGCAGGAATGGAAGTACTCTAGACATCAGGTACAGAAGGAGCATCAGAAGATGACATAGAAACAGTTGCTGGCATAGAGCCTACACCGGTAAAAGAAAATAGCATACAAGAAATGCTAGCTGAAGCAGAAACAAAAGAGATGAGAAACTCAGATCCCAAGGAAGAAAGAAGAGGAGTGGCATGTTGAATAGATTGGGGTGAAGGAATAGACACAAAATCTGATGCGACATCGGCGAAAGTGGAAAGCCCACAAATTGCGCTCATCGAAGCCACGCCTCCGAAAAAAGGAACGAGAGCCAAAAAATTAGGGGGAGCCGAGGAGGAACCAGGATACAAGACCCCTTCGAGAAGCTTCCGAATCTCCCCCAGAGCATAAACATTGTTCAAAAAATGGCCTAGACTGAGGTGGAGAACAGACATCACTTCTGACTAGAAGGTCAGATCCATCAGAAGATGAGGACGAAGCAAAGAGAGAAGAACTCCCTTTGAAGGAAACCAAAAATGGACCCAATGCAAGAGAGCGAGCTACACTAACCGGATACAACCGATCAACTGGATGCGAAGATCCCTCTCCCAGGTCACCAGAAGGAGAGGAAAAGGTCGGCGAAGTAGGAGGGGGTATTAACGCTCCGCTTCTGGGCAACTGCCTTGATCCTTCACCGTCCAAATAGACTTGCCTCTACTACTAAAGGAGCTGGCGCAACTGCAGAATGCCGTCCCCCCACGAGAAGGAACTAATGCAGAAACAGGACCCCGTATCTACCAGAAATGACCACCAGTGAACCAAGGGATAAGGTCATATTTTCTCTCAATAACAAACCTTAGATTCACAAACAAAGAATGAAGGGTAGACAAAGAGGGGACAAGATTAGGAACACTGACTTCTTGACCCAAAAGACCACATAGGTAATCCGCTTGGCGATAGTGGTTGGCCGAAGCAATAACATCTACTGACAACACACCTATGGCCATCAGTCTATAACTAATAACATATAAACTATACCGTTCTAACTAAGAAAAGCTACCAGAAGGGCAAACTGGACTAGTCATCCAAACAGTCGAAAAGGAAGGTTCCCATGGACTTTAACCCAGGCCCAATGGCTCTTCCACTCATCATCAGGATCGATGGTTCGATTTAACAACTTATGCCAAGAGGTACAAGGAAGAAAATAATAATAATAGGAAGAATGAGGAGCTTTACTTAAATTAAAAATGGTGGAAAATATTATGAACGAAAAAATAGATATCTCGCCATGGTTATGAACCCAACACAAAAAGATATGACATAACGTCAACTATTCGAGACCAATTGTCCCGGAGAAATGTTGTAACCGTGGATACTGTGACAATAGTATCGAAAAGATGTGGACGAGACTTTTTGGCAGTCATTGGAAGCACAAGGGAACACAAAGAGAAATAAAGGTATCAGGAAGGGAAGAAGAAATGATGAAACTGGAGTAAGCAAATGAGAAATGAAAATCTTCACCCCGCGACGGTACCTTAAAAATGCTCCACATAATCGCTTGGGGTTTCATACCAAACTGGGAGACATATAGCCTCGTCTCTCATGAAAATTGGAAATTAACCATTTTTGCATAAAATCGCATTCAAAGCCCCGACACATGGCCGAAGGAGAATAACTAACTCAAATAAGGATGTCATGGGATGATTACTTCAGAATTCAAATCGTCACAAACCTACCTAGAGGCGTAGACCCACCCCCCTAGATCTGCCGCAGCGTTCCTATGAGCGAAACTAGTTAACTTGAAGCAGCCAATTGTTCGAACAATGTGGAATAAGAAGACAATGACCGGAGAGTGTCTGCATGGACACTACCAAACCTTTCTCAAATGGATCCAAGAACAAAAATGATATGGTTCCATAGCAGACTCCTAATGACCACTGTAATCCCCCCAGAAGGTAGATGCACCAAGAGTTTCATCATTTTCTATCAAAATATATTTATTGCAATACGGGACCAATTACATATATAGAATGGAAAACAAAAAAGAAAAGAGGCCCTATCTACTTGGCCAAAACATCCACTACTGCCTCCAGCTCTTCTGTCCGTCGATAGGCACTTGCCAATTCTGCCTCCAAAGACTGAATATGACTTAGAGACCGTGCATAATTAGTTGCATTCTTGGCCGAAAACACTTATAGGCTACCCAAAGAAACCGCTTTGACGCCTTCAGCTCTGCATTCAGCCGTTTGACCTCTCCATAAAGAAACTAGATCCGCTTGGCCTACCGAGAGCTAACGTCGGGACCTCCAGGATGAGCTTCCCCACTTCCAACTAGAGAAGCAGCATCTACTTCTTCGTACTGAGGTCGCTCACTAGGATTTGCCCTCCTCTCTCCTCTACCTGACCGACGAGGGTAGCTTCTCAGCCATTAGATGAAGGATTCGCCGGATCCATGCCGAGAAACCCCTTCTCGAATGGAGGAAGACCAGGAGGGGACCCCCTCTTATAGGGAATGAGGAGATGAAGATGAGGAGGCAGGAAGAGATTTCAAAGCACCACATAAATGTTGTCATTTAAAACCTGATAAATACCGAGAAACTTACTGCTTCCTAGGATGATATTGCAGTTTGGAGAATTTGTTTAGGACAAAGCACATTGCATACTTTCCCGAGGGGGGACAGGTGTTAGGGATTCCTAACACCATTACCTAATTCCTCGAGCTATCCTATGCCACGCGAGACCCCCGCCACACCATGTTGGACAGTCCCATGCATACAAGATTACTAATAAATCACACCATGGAACTCGTCTCCTAGCACGACTCTACATTCACCATGCACCCTAGGCTATACATCCATGCTCAGTTATAAATACACCCAGGTACGCACCCAAAAGGACATAGCTTTTGCTACCATTCATTCTCTCTACTAGATTCTCTTTACTGACTTGAGCGTCGAAGTGTTTACGCCAGGAACATCCCCCAACATCCTTTGATTTTCTTGTTCTAATCTTGTAGGATTCTATGTGAGATCTCCTCAAGGGCCAAATCAGCATTCAATTTAGGGACAACCCAAATAGAATGTATTCAACTTTCATGTTGGACACTTAATCTAAATCAACCTTAATATATGCCAAAAAGTAGCTATAAGTGATACCTTTGTTATATTTAGACGTGCTAAAAGATAAAAATTGTTAATAGGCATCATTTTAGGGTAATTCGTGGGGGAGATGGAGGCTAATTCAAAGAATGTGTTCAACATAAAAGTTGTAACCCTTCAAATTATTTATCAAAAAAATAAATAATCACATGATTCTTTAAATGAGGAATATATGATCGAAATATTAGAACTATGTCCAGAAGTTCATGTGACAGGTGATATACCATGAGCGCCCATGGTACTGCCTGCTCAACTAGTGTGTAAATTGATGACTTTTATTTTTATTTTTATATTGTATAGCACATCCTCATATATTTTATATGAATAATTTTCATTAGACTATAATAAATAATTAACTAAAATTTTAATTAATTTGAATTAGATAAAAGCATATGGGTTTCCTTTTTCTAATTATATAATCATATAATTAATTTATAGGAGGTGTCTATCTAGACATATATGTCATATAAATGATTTTTTTAACAAATATAGATATTATGGATTCAATTGAAGGCTAATTTTTATTACGTACTAATGTTAAACATAGTTGGTCGAGTTTTATTCATTGTTTAATTTTTTATTTTTGTTGATTCCTTATTATTCAATTTAATAAATGATAATTCAATCTTCATTTTTTCTATTATTTAATAAAAGAAGTCTAAACTTTTCTCATTATTTAATAAACAAAATATTTTTAATTGGATAGTATAATTAAAAATAATTTGAATAGTTTTTTCTAAAATTTAATTCAATATAAAAAATGGGATCCATTTAATTTTCATTTTATATACTTAAATTTATTATAAATTTAATATTATCTTATTATTATGTTGCAACCCACTTAGAAACAATTAAATCATTTAAATTATTTGTGTGATTTAAAATTTTGTGCTATTTAGGTTAGCGTATTAATTCAGTTCAAAATTTTCGTTCGATTTTGAATTTGAGTTATGTTAAACCCGACCTAAACCAAACCCTATTACAATTCTGTATGCCACTATCCAAAATTTCAAAAATACAAACACAAAAGATTTAAAATTTAGGTTGTTTGGGTCTGTTCAAGTTAATCCGAGCCGAGTCAGACGCCTACTCCTAATCGTTTATTAAGTTACTGGAGTTCAAGGGTTGAGACCCATCAGTGCTAGAATCAATCTGCCTTTATTGTGATGACGGTCCATGTTGGGTTGTTCTTGTTTGGGACTATGTTTTTCTAGCATTTCATGTAGACAATGCAATCCGGTGGAGCCCTAAACCGTTTACCCAACGCCTTCAACACCTCTCATAAGCTACAAACCATCTCCATGATTATTTATTAACATCTATTTTTCCATTAAATAATTTAGATTTTCATATTTAGTTGACCTTATAAAATTACGAGTGTTTATGTGGTAGATGAAGAGGCGAAAACCGATGTCCACAGCTAATACATGGGCTTGACTTGGTCATTATGGGCTTTATAAGCCTATATCTATGGCCACACTTGAAACTGACTATGCAAAGCTGTTGGCCCAAAATACTTGGCCAGCAATGCAAACGCCATGGGCAAAATTACATAACAATGTAACCGATCGACCCTGCAAAGGTATGGATCAAAAACCAGACGGTCTGAACCGATCATGCAGATTCACAGAGGCCAACTGATCTGATCACACTCGGCCAATGTAGAATAAGTGGGCCACAGAGATCCATGATGCTGCCAACTAAGCTGAAGCCAGTTGGCAATAAACATACCCCCAACATTGTTGGAGAGAGATGTCCGGCTGTTTTGGGGTCTATCATGAATGACACGTTTGTAAAATTGGAATGACTACATGACATAAATCCATTTAATGCATGATAGGCGATTAGACTTAAGATAAGGATTAATCTCCAACTTGAGCTTCTAAACTGTATCTTATCAGAATATCTTTTCACAGCTTCCATCCAATTACAAAAACTTTTCAAGTGTACATGTTTTTTCCAATGAGAAAAGGAAAAAAAAAAAGGAAGAAACATTAAGGAATTTATTTTATTTTTATTTTTTTTATAATTTTTTATTTTTTAAAAAATTCTTACTATATCATATGTAATATATCTGTTATTCAATTTAAGAAAATGTAAATTAATTTTTTTTCTCTTTTTTACTTATTGTTTCATTTTGAGAAGGCTAAATTAAAATTTTATTTTCATTTTCTTCATTTTTCAAATTAAAGAATCTTATAGTATGTATTTGACATTTAATTTCTTTATTATTCAATTTAAAAAATCTTAAAAATATATATAATATTTATATTTAACTTGAAATTACTATAATAAAAATTTATTGTTATATTTTTTTATTTGATTAATCATGCATTTATTAACTTATTACAAAATTTATTTTACGAAAATATACTACAAAAATATTTTTTATTTATTAAAAGTTAATGGAATAATATAATATAATGAACAAGGTATTTAAATATTTTGTATTTTTAAATGTAATTTATAATATAATATAATATAATATAGTGTTTTCTGAGTGTCAATTATTAAATGCTCGCAACAACCCATGTCAGTGTCTGTAAATGGGTCAGCTCGGTAGGCGTCTGTCGACTCTCTTTCGAATGCTCCACTGTCGATCCTTGGATGATCATGATACATCTTGTCCTGGATTTACTTCTGCATAACTAATCAGCAATGGAAGGTGGGGATGGCGTGGATGATAGATTGAGTTTACAATGGCAAGTAACCACTTGATGGGTTGAAGTCCCGACTTGGAATACGATCGTCTAAGCACAGCGTCTGTCTAATGCCTGCGATTTGGCGGTCACTTCTTTAGTGCTTATTCTTTCCCTTTCTAACCGGTTGTAGTGTACTCGAATTTCCATCTTTTTGACCGGCATTGATTTGTAGAGTAGGTTGGGTCCCAACCAAACCAACCCGCATAAATTATTAAAAAAATTATATAAAAGGTATAAATTATTAAAAAAATATAAAAGTAATAAATTATTAATATATATATATATATATATAAAAAGATGAGTACAACAATCAAGTATAATTAAAATATCCTATGGATACAAGGTAACCAAGCAAACGATTGAAGTTCAAACTATTATATTTTTTATTAATAATTTTTGATAAAGATAGTCCATAAATTTTAGTTTATTTTCATTTCTTATTTTATGGTACATCTTTTCTACATTGAAAGAATGTTCTTTATTCATACTTAAATTATATATAACGACAACTATACAATTAGTTGATAATTCAACCTAACTTAATTTTGAAAGAACCAATCTTCACTGGAATCAAATTGACCCGATTTAAAAAAAAGGTTAGATTCAACCTCAAATTGGACCAACCTAAATATATAATAAAATAACTTTTTTATAAATAGAATTAGGATAGCATAGACCAATAATAGACTCGAACTCGGCCAAACAAACTCAAAATGTAATAGAAGACTATTTTGGTTGTCCCCAAATTAAATGCTAATGTGGCCCTGGAGAAAATCTCATATAAAATCCTGCAAGATTAGAACAAGAAAATTAGAGGACACCGGGAGATGTTCCCAGTGTAAATACTCTGACGCTTAAGTCAGTAAAAGAAATCTAGTAGAGAGAATGAATTGTAGCAAGAGCCTTGTTCTTTTGGGTACATACCTAGGTGTAATTATAATTGAGCATGGGTGCATAGCCTAGGGTACTTAGTGAATGTAGAGTCCTAATAAGAGACGAGTTCTGTGATATGATTTATTGGTAGTCTTGTACGCATGGGACTATCCAATGTAGCATGATGGGGGTCTCGCATGGCATGGCATAGCTTGAGGAATTAGGTACTGGTGTTAGGAATCCCTAACCTGTCCCCCCTCGGGAAAGTGTGCAATGCGCTTTGTCCCAAGCACATTCTCTAGACCGCAATATCATCCTTGATAGCAAGAGGTTTCTGGATATGTATCTGGTTTTAAATGGCAGCATTTATGTGGTATTTGAATTCTTTTCCTACCTCCTCATCTTCATCTTCTCGTTTCCTACAAGAGACAGTCCCCTCCTAGTCTTCCTGCAAGCGGGAAGGGGTTTCTTGGCATGGATACGACGAATCCTTTATTTAACGGCTGAGAAGCTACCCTCGTTGGTCAGGTAGAGCAAGGGAGGAGGGTGGATCTTGGTGAGCAAGCTTAGTATGAAAAAGTAGATCTTGCTTCTCTAGTTGGATGTGGGGAAGCTTATCCTGGAGGTCCCGGTGTCAGCTCTCGGTCAGCCGAGCGGACCCAGTTTCTTTATGGAGAGGTCAAACGGCTGAATGCAGAACTAAAGGCGTCAAAGTGGTTTCTTTGAGTAACCTATGGGTGTTCAGCCAAGAATGCTACTGATTATGCACGGTCTCTGAGTCATTTTCAGTCTTTGGAGGCAAACTTGGCAAGTGCCAATTGATAGATAGAAGAGCTGGAGGTGGTAGTGGATGTTTTGGCTAAGTAGATGGGGCCTCTTTTCTTTCTTGTTTTCCATTATGTATATGTAATCGGTCCCTTATAGCAATAAATGTATTTTAATTAAAAAATGATGAAACTCTTGGTGCCTCTACCCTCTAGGGGAGTTATGGTGGTCCTTGGGAGTCTGCTACAGAACCATATCATTTTTCTTGTTGGATTCGTTTAAGAAAGGTTTTGGTAGAGTGTCCATGCAAACACTCTCCGGTCATTGTCTTCCTACTCTACATCATTCGAACAACTGTCTGCTTCGAGTTAATAGGTTCTACTCATAGGAACACTACAGCGGATCCGGGGGGGATCAGCTCTATTTTTGTCTAAGGAGGGATATCTTTTTGCACCTCTAGGCAAGTTTACCGCGATTTGAATTTTGAAGCAATCATCCTGTCGCAGGTTTATTTGCGTCAGTCGTTCTCCTTCGACCACATGTTGGGGCTTTGAATGCAATTTGAAGTGGAAATGGTTGGTTTTTAGTTTTCATGAGAGACAAAGCTATACGTCTCTCGGTATGGTGCGAAACCCTAGGCATTTATTAGAGCACCTTTAAGGCACCGTCTGGAGTGAAGATTTTCATTTCTCATCTTCTTACTTTGGTTTCATAATTTTTTCTTCCCTTCCCAGTACCTTTATTTCTCTTTGCGTTCCCCTGTGCTTCCAATGGCTGCCGAAAAGTCTCGTCTTTCCAATACCATTGTCACAACCTTTCGGCTTTACTTATTGCCTGTTAGGATAAGCCGGGAGTTCTTGGAGTCGACTGCTCTTCCATGGCCCCCTTGGGAAGGTTACGTTGTAGTTTCTTTAGGTTCTCTTGGGGCGGGATTTCGCTTAGACCAGAGTCATTTCATTTCTACCCTTCTCCATGGTTACAACATTTCTCTGGGACAATTGGTCCCGAATAGTTGGTGTTATGTCATATCTTTTTGCCGCTGAGTTAATATCCTTGGCAAGACTTTTTCTTTTGTGATGTTTTCCACTATTTTCAATTTGAGTAAAGCTCCTCATTCTTCCTACTATTATTATCTTCTTGCTCATACCTCTTGGCGTAAGTTGTTTAATTGAACCACCAATCCTGATGATGAGTGGAAGAGCCATTAGGCCTGGGTAAAGGTCCGTGGGGACCTTCCTTTTCCAACTATTTGGATGACTAGTCCAATCTGCCCTTCTAGCAACTTTACTCACTTAGAAGTATAGTTTGTATGCTATTAGGTATAGACTAAAAGTCATAGGCGCGTTGTCGGTGAATGTTATTACTTCGGCCGACCACTATCGCCAAGCGGATTACCCGTGTGGTCTTCCAGGTCAAGAAGTTGGCGTTCCTAATCTTATCCCCTCATTTTCTACCCTTCTTTCTTTGTTCCTGGATTTAAGGTCTGTTATTAAGAGAGAATATGATCTTATCCCTTGGTTCATTGGTGGTCGTCTTCGGTGGGTGCGGGGTCCTGTGTCTGCGCTGGTTCCTTCTCACAGGTTTTGCAATTGCGCCGGCTCCTTCGGTAGGAGAGGCAAGTTCGTCTGGACAGCGAAGGATTAAGGTAGTTGCGCTAAAGTTGAGGGCTAATACCCCTCAGGGTTCACCGATCTCTTTGTCTCCTTCTGGTGACTTGGGAGAGGGATCTTCGGATCTAGTTGATCGGTCGAATCCGGTTACTGTAGCTCGCTCTCTTGAGTTGGGTCCGTTTTTGGTTTCCTCTGGAGGGAGTTCTTCTCCCTCTGCTTCGTCATCATCTTCTGATGGATCTAACCTTCCAGTCGGAAGTGATGTCAATTCTCCACCTTAGTCAGGGTCATTTTTTGAAGAGTGTTTGCGCTCGGGTGGGGGGGATGGGATTTGGATGAGCTTCTTGAAGGGGTCGTGTATCCTAGTTCCTCGTTAGCTCCCCCTGAATCTTTGGCTCTGGTTCCTTCTTCCAGAGGCGTGGCTTCGGTGTGCTCAGTTTGTGTGCTTTCCACTTCTGTTGATGTCACGTCTACCTTTGTGTCTATTCCTTCAACTCGTTCTATTCAAAATGCCACTCCTCTTCCTTCTTCCTCGAGATATGAGTTTCTCGTCTTTTCTATTTTTGCTTCCGCTAGCATTTGTTGTTCGCTTTTCTCTTCTACCAGTGTAGGCTCTATGGCGGCAACTATTTCTATGCCATCTTCTAATGGTCCTTCTGTACCTGTTGTCCAGAGTACTTCCGTTCCCACTGATTTGTTACCAACGATTTTGGTTATTTTCTCTCTCACTTCTTTTGTGTCAACGACTCTAGTTGCCTCAGTTCCCACCTTTTTGGTGTCTGTAGCTCTGCTTGCCTCTGCTTCTGTTGAAGCAGTGCCAGCGATTCTGGTTACCTCTGCCTCAGTTGAAGCAGTGTTTATTCCAGAAGCGACTACGGGTTCTCAAATGTTATCTTCCATCTTGGCTGGTGAGCATCATCGTCATTTTTTTAACCCTTCTTTCATGACTTAATGTAGGCCTGTTCTCCTCCGATTAGCTGGCTGGTGCGATGAAGCGTTCACACGCGGGGCCTGGCTTGGCTCCATCGGCTCAGCGATTTTGTGGTGAAAGTTTCGGTTCGAGCGGGCCCATCTCAGTCCAAGTTTCCGCTCCTACTAGTGGAGTTATGGCTTTCGCGAGCTAAGGTTCTTCTCGGCCTTCGACTCCTGTTAGCGTAGCTTAAAGGGTGGCGGGACCGATCACTTCCTTCTTGGAGAATGCATTGTTGGCCACCGTATTCGTTACTAAGCTAGCCTGTCTGGCGGATCGTTCCTAGTACTTCAACATGCCCTGGGAGGACCTAGTGGAGGAATCTTCTTTAGGGGTGATCCATCATTCGCTCGAGAGATAGAGTTTTATCGATCAGATGAAGACTATTGTGCATCGGTAGGGTCATGTCTGGGATGAGTTATGGATCCGAGATGAGTGCCTGAAGGAGGCGAAAGAAGAGTTGGATGACTGGCGGGAAAGAATAGGGCTTTGGGGAGAGATATGGATCATTCAATCATGGAATCCGCAGCTCTGATGGCGGATCTGGAGGAGGAGAAGAGTTGTTTCCAAGAATTGGAGGAGACTGCTTTGGATTTTAAGGCCAAGGAGGAGACTTTGGAGGCAGAGCATTCATTGGTGGTGTTGAAT
The DNA here is from genome assembly GCA_036873735.1 of Pouteria campechiana. Lineage (NCBI taxonomy): Eukaryota > Viridiplantae > Streptophyta > Magnoliopsida > Ericales > Sapotaceae > Pouteria > Pouteria campechiana. The sequence continues at coordinate 9,493 of JAYJMB010071342.1, read as the reverse complement.
TTATTGGAAGTACAAATTGCCCTTTCTAAGGTGTGGGCCTACCGTGATAAGGCTATCTCCATCACAGAGTCCAGAGTGAAGCTCCTGGCCCAACAAGAGGCAGAGGCTGCGGGTCAGGAGGAGATGCTGCGCCAGTAGATCACTACTCTGAAAGGCAAGGAGGCGGCTCTACAGCAGGAGGTTACTTTGTTAAAGGCGAAGCATAAGGTCGAGGTTTCTCAGGCTCGTCGACAGTGCTTTGAATAGCTGGTTGGGGAGCCTAAGTGTTAGGAAATTCTGCTCCAGCATGTGGTTGGTTGTTTTAAGAAGTCTTTTGATTATTGTAAGAGGAAGGTATTTAGAAAGTTTTCCTGGCATAAACTTAGAGATATTTCACAGGATGAGGATGATATGTAGCCATTGGCAAATTTTTATAAATATATTTTTGTTTCTTTCTGTATCTTTGTTTCTAAATAATTTTCTTGACGAGGAATATTTCTTATGGTATTCCATGTTTTCGGTGTGGGACGTGATGGACTATATCGTGCTTTGCCTTTCCGCTCCGTTCTACGGAATGATTTCATGTCTAATTTTGTGGTTCTATTTTTTAGGGCTAGAATATATCTCATCCTAGTCCCATTGTATGAGTGTGATGGGCGCACCATTCATTTATAGGGTCTGGAGTTTGGTCCCGTGGGCTTGTGTATTGTTCACCATTTCTGTTCCTATTAGACCGGGTGATATCTCACCCCCCAGTTTTGTCTTGCTAGATCAATAGGTGTAGTTGCCTTTACTAAGGCCTAACATCCAGTTCCATTATTTGCAGAATCAGTAGGGGTAACTGCCTTTACTAAGATCTGACATTCGGTTCCATTTCTTTGCAATGGACTTATGTCTTATTCATCGGTTTCATTTCTGTGAAGTTGGACAATATCTCATACCTTGGTTCCATTCTATGGGATTGACTTATGTCACACCTTTGGTTCCATTCTACCGGATCGATAGGCGCGGCTGCCTTTACTAAGGCCTCACACTCAGTTTGTTTCAGTGGAGCCGACTTGTTTCTTATTCTTTGGTTTCATTTCTATTGAGTCAGATGATATCTCACCTCTTGGTTCCATTATGTAGGACCGATAGGCGTGGCTGCCTTTACTAAGGCCTTACAATCAGTTACGTTTCAGCGGAGCCGACATGTTTCTTATTCTTTGATTCCGTTTCTGCAGAGCCGGATGATATCTCACTTCTTGGTTCCGTTCTACGGGATCGATAGGTGTTGCTGCCTTTACCTAAGGTTGCCATTGTGTTCGATTTTGCAGAACCCTTACGTAACTTGCGAAGCGCTTTTTTGGTATCATTTTGCGAAAAGATTAATTTATTGCTTTCTAAAAAGATCTTCATACAATATTGAAAAGTAAGGATGAAATGAAACTTGCTGACAATGTTATGAACCTATGACAGAATGAAATCTATTGATAATGTCTCTAATTTATGACAGAATGGAATCTACTGGTAGTACCTCCTAACATGCTTGACATTTCATGTTCGGGGGATGTCTCTTTCGTTTAGCCTTTGGAGCCAATAGGCCCCATTTTTTATGACTTCTTTTACCATGTGGCGACCCTCCTAAGAACGAGTGTGCATTCCCTTTATGTGGTTAGGATTGCTGATGGAGGCTTCTTATAGGACCAAGTCTCCCTCTTTAAAATTTCTTATTTTAAACATCCGATCGTGGTATTGTTTGACTTGTGCCTGCTGCCTAGCCATTCTGGCTTGGGCATTGATCCTTGTTTCCTCTAGTAAGTCCAAATTAGTTTCCAGCACTTCCTCATTTATTGTGAGATTGAAGTTCTCTGTCCGGGCAGAGGGTATTTTAAGCTCTATGGGTATTATTACCTCAGACCTGTATGTCATCATGAATGATGTCTTTTCCATGGACCATTTTGGTATTGTCCTCAGAGCCTAGAGTATTTTTGGAAACTCTTGGCACCAATTGTCTTCGGACCTTTCCATCTTTTTCCTCAACCCTGTTATAATGTTCTTATTGTGACCTCCGCCAACCCGTTGGTCTGCGGGTGTGCTATCGAGGATAATTTTTGCTGGATCTCATGGTATGGCAGAAAGATCTGAATAGTTCATTTTTAAATTGGGTTCCATTATCAGTTATGAGTATTCTGGGACCCCAAACCTGCACATAATGTTCCTTACAAGAAAGTTTTTGGTTTACACTATAGAGATGGATCTATTGGCTTTGGTTTCCACCCACTTACTGAAGTAATCCACGACGATGAATATGTATTCCTTCCTTCCTACTACTGGTGGAAAGGTGCTAAGGATGTCTATTCCCCATTGATAGAAAGGTCAAGGGCTGCTGATGGTGGACAGTTTGGTTGCTGGGAGATGAGGAATTGTTGCATGCTTCTGGTAGTTTTTGCACCTTTAGACATATTCTTTCAAGTCTGCTGCCATTGCGGGCCAATGATATCCCTGCCTTACTATCTTAAAAGCTAGAGTTTTTGCACATATGCGACTTAAGCATTCCCCCTCATGTATTTGCTTTAGAATTTTTTGCCCTTGCTCCATAGGCACAAACCAAAAGGTACAGGTGCGAGTGTCCTCTTTTGTACAATTTGTTATCCATATATATAAATTTGGATGAAAAATGTATCAGTTTCTTTGCCTCTAGCGGTTTGGTTGGCTTCTCCCCTCTTTTCAAATAGGCTTAGATGGGATCCATCCAAGACGGCTCTGAACCTTTCGCCATCATTTGTTCGACCTCGGGAACAATGGGCGTCGTGAGATGTTTGATCAGGATGGTTCTTTGAGGAAAGAAAGAGGGTGTAATGACCAACTTCGACAACCTATTGACATGCTCGTTCTTTTCTCTTGGTACATGGATAACTTTTGTCTCATGGATTTGCTCTATTATTGTTTTGGTCGTAGAGAGATATTGTTTCATCAATGGTTCTTTGGCATCGTATTCTCCAGAGAGTTGCTTCACGACTAATTGGGAATCGTTGTGGATAGCTAAGTTATGAATTTTTAATCTTTGGGCTAACCTAAGTCCTGCAATAGAGCCTCATATTATGCATCATTGTTTGTGATGGGAAAGTTGAATAGTATTGCATACTTAATGCGATTTGCCTCTAGGCTCTGGAGGACGAGTCCTACCCCAGAGCCTTTTTTGGATGAGGAGCCATCTACATACAGTCTCCATACCAGATCCGTAGCTGAGTTATTATGCCTTTGGCTAGGAGAGGTTGATATTTTCTAAGGCAAAAACATCGACTTAGGACCTTAACCACTGTTAGAGCGCTTTCTGGCAGATCCGTGACTACAAGTGTAATGCTTTCTGGTCCTTCTGTCATATAGGTGCATTTGATGATGAAGTCAGCAAGGATTTGGTCTTTGATGGCATTCGAGGTAGGAATTCGATGTCGAATCCACTAAGCTCCATGGACCACTTGACGAAGCGGCCAGAAGGTTCCATCTTCTGGAGCAGCAGTTTGAGTGGCCAATTGGTGTAGACTCGGATTTGGTGTCCTTGGAAGTAGGGTCAAAGCCTCCTTGCCACAATCACCAATGCATAGGCAATCTTCTCCATGGTGGGGTATCTGACTTCTACTCCCCGAACGATCCTACTAATTTAGTATATTAGCTTTTGCTGCCTATCCCTTTTTTTGAATAAGACAGCTCCAATTATTTCGGATCCTACTACAAATAGAGGAAAAGGGTCTATCCCCTTTCAGGGGCACTTAGTAGTAGAAGAGAGACGAGGTATACCTTGAGTTCTTCAAAGGCTTCTCAAGTTTCTGTGCTGACTCCTGGGTTGCTTGGATCTGCAGTTGTCTTTCTGCGGAGAGCTTTGAAGAATGGGAGGCTTCTTTTGGCGGAGTTCAAGAGGAACCTGTTGAGTGCCGCCAGTCTCTCAGTCAGTTGCTGGAACTCTTTGATGCTGTTAGGCGCTATCATATCTTAGATGGCTTGGATTTTTTTAAGATTTTTCTTAATGCCCCTCTGGGATATCAAAAATCCTAACAATCTTCCTGACGTTACCCCAGAAGCACACTTCTGAGGATTCAGCTTCATTTTGTGGTTCCAGAGAGTTTTGAATGTCTCTTCTAAGTCTTGGATGTGGTAGATTTTGATTTTACATTTTACCACCATGTCATTGACATAAGCTTTCATGTTCTTGTCCAACTAATGTCTGAATACACTGCTTATCATTCTCTGGTAGGTTACCCCTGCGTTCTTCAATCCGAATGGCATTACCTTGTAAAAAAAGGTTCCTACATCAGTGACACAGGTTGTCTTCTCCTGATTTGGCTCATGTATTTGGATCTTACTTGACTCATGTCTTTTAGTGATGCCGCTCTGTAGTTTCGGTATGACGTGGATGGTGTGTTATTGGCTACAGCAGGGAGAGAGGAAGCATTTGTGTTGTCTGTAATATCGTCTGACATCTTTTTTTTAGACCTTTTGAAACGCTTCCCACAGATAGCATCAATGTTTTGATCATCCCCAAATTGAATACTGATGTGGCCCTTGAGGAGATCTCTCCTAGAATCCTGCAAGACTAGAATAAGAAAATTAGAGGACGCCATGGGTTATTCTCGCATAAGCACTTCGACGCTCAACTTAGGAAAGGAAATCTAGTAGAGAGAATAAATGGTAGCAAGAGCCTTGTCCTTTTGGGTGCCTACCTAAGTTTATTTATAACCGAAGATGGATGCGCAGCCTAAGGTGCGTGGTGAATTAGAGCCCTACTAGGAGACGAGTTCTGGGGTATGACTTATCAGTAGTCTTGTACGCATGGAACTATCCAGCAAGGCGTGGTGGGGGTCTCATGTGGCATGATGTAGCCTGAGGAATTAGGTACTGATGTTAGGAATCCTTTCAAATTATTTATTCAAGAAACTACTAATAATATGATTCTGAGTTTGCATGAGAAAAATATAGCAAAAAAGCTTCAATAGTCTCTAGAGCTTCAAATGCGCTAAAAAGTATAATTTGTTAAGAGACGTCACTTTAGGGCAATTTTTAGTATATATGAAGGATAATTTAAAAAATATATTTAACATAAAAGTTGTATCTTTTCAAATTATCTATCCAACAAATCTAGAATCACATGATTTAGAGTTCAGACTAGGAAGACATGGTCAAAAGACTGTGATTGTAACTAAAAGTTTATGCGGGTGGGGGTACTGCGGGTGCCCACCGTATCACCTATACTCAAATCGATAGGCATGGGCACCCTCGGTATTGATCGCGAGTGTCCAAAAAGATCACTTCTTTTAGATATGACCACTACGGGTACTACCATGGGATTGATAATTTGAAGGGTTATAACATTCATATTGAACACTTTCTCTGAATAAGCTTCTATTTATATCAAAAATTGGTTATAAGTGATACCTTTATCATATTCAGACGCATTGAAAGATAAAAATCATTAATAGGTGTCATTTTGGGGCAATTCTTGGGGAAGATAGAGAATCATTTAGAGAAATATTTCTACATAAAATTTGTAGATCTTCGAATTATTTGTCCGAAAAATCAAGAATCACATGATTCCGAGTTCAGATGAGGAAGATATGGTTAAAACACTGCAACTATTTTCAAAAATTCATGTGGCTAACCCTACTATACAATTACTTGACTTTCTTTTTTTTATGTTGTATAGCACATCCATAAATATTTTATATAGATAATTTTCATAATAAATAAATAATTAATTAAATTTGAATTAAACAAAAGCAATGTTATCAGAACTGAACCGGTAATTGAACTGGCCAATGAGGTGGTTCAATTCAAACCGGTTCAAACTGTGACGTCATTATAATATAAATATGATGTTATAAAGTTTAAATAATTTTAAAAATATATAAATATTATAAATTTTTTAATAATATAATAATTATATTATACATCAAGTAATAATTCTATGGCCCAAGACAAAAAGAAATAAGATATCATGATTCACGTAATTATTCAATGGTTCAAGCATAAATAAAAATGCATGCTAATTATTCAAGGTTCAAGAATAAATAAAAACAAATGCTTAAATAAAAAATATAAAAAAATAAAACACATGCATAAAACCCATACAAGTAGAATTCATATAATTATTCAAAGGTTCAAGCGTAAATAAAAATACATGATAATTGTTAATATTAAAAAAATTATAGGCTTAAAAAATAGAATACATAGATTTAAAATCTATATAAAAAAATTACCGTTACTCACTAGAGTTAAAGAAGACATCGTTTTCACCAATATGGAGATGCCAGAGCTATAAGGGATGCCAGAGACACCGGAGCTACCATCATTACACAGTTGGAAAGGGTCCCCTGTTCGTTGAGGTGATATGGGTGATAGGGAGAGAGGTCGCCGTTAATAACCGGGGAACGTGCAAGGGAGATGGAGAGGGAGAGGCATTCGGCTAGAATGGGATGTTGGGTTTGGTGCTTTGGTGTAGAGGGTTGTCGGGCGAGAGTATGGTCTATTCACTGTTTACGACAGGGTAGGAGAGGGATTCGAAAACTGGAGATGGCAAGGGAGAGGGAGACGACATTGGAATGTGTTGTTGGGTTCGAGACAGAGGGTGGTCGAGAGAGAGAGGGGGGGGTGGGGGGGTGGGGAGGTTTGTTGATTCTATTCACAATTTACGGTAGTCTAGGAGAGGAAGTTGGAGACTGGAGAGGGAGAGGGAAATGTAGCCGGACGTAGAGGGCAGTCAACAGAGGGGAGTGACACTATCAATTTGCGATTTAGGGCAGTAGGGATAGAAGGCTTCCTTTTCACTTTTTATTTTTTATTTTTTATTTTTAACTTTAAGGATGAACTGGGTCAGGCCGGTTTACTGGCTGAACCATGATTCGTCCGCTCCTTCTGATTTTCTAGCATCAACCGGACCAGCCTTAATCGAGTCGGTGCCTAGATCAGTTGGCGGCTAAACCAGTCGAACCAACCGGTCTGGTTTTAATAACATTGGATAAAAGTACTAAAAGTATATATGAGTTTCCCTTTTCTGATCATATATAATCATATAATTAATTTATTAGATGTGTCTAGGAACGTAAGTTAGTTATTGACGCTTACACTTCTAATTAAAATTCCTAAAATAACATTTTCTACTTCCTAATTATATACAATCATAATATTAATTTATAAGAGGTATCTACAAGTGTGACGCTAAAATGCATAACGAAATATTCATTTTTGTATATTATATTATTTTTAGCAAAATATAAGCTTCAATTTCGTTGCATATAATATATTTATGGGCTACCTATAAGCACATATTTTATCTTCATCATTTATTTTGTTTATCATGGAAAAAACTTAATTAGTTTTTTATTATGAAAACTAATTAGTTTTTTATGTACACAAAAACTAAATTAGTTTTTTTATTACAAAAACTTTAATTAGTTTTGATCTTACCTGTTTCACCCTCAATTATTCCACGCTATTACCATAATCATGCTTTATTATTTTAAACTAAATCTAGCTAAAATGGATTTAATTCTTGAATAAATAAATATATTATAGTTTGTCATTATATGCAGCCGTTTGCAAATAGCTACATATAATACTTTATGCAGCAAAAATGGCTGCATATAATATTTTATACAGCCAATTTTATGTGGCCGTTAAAAACGGTTGGCTGCTTAAAATATTATATGGAACCATTAGGACAAACTCAGCCATGTTACTTAATATGATCAGAATTAAAGATATATTGAAAGGAATTTTAAGCATTAGATAGGGGCAACTTGGGGCAAACCTAGCATGTTAGTTCTCGTATAGGTTAAAATGCATTTTTGGGCTTTCAAAAAATAGATGAAATTTCATAAGTTATTAGTTTCAAATACTGATATCGAATTTTTAGGCTATAAGTTTGACTTTTGAAAAGGATGACCTAAAAGTCAAATTAAATTGTTGAGAGATGCATTGGACCAGCAATAGATTGAGCCACAAAAGCGATTTCAAGGTCTGCGCTTTATTGTCTAAAACCACCCGTGTAATTAATAGAACCTGTACCTGCGTTAGAAAATTTTGGAAATATCTATAACTTGTACCTGCGTTGGAAAAAAAATTGGAAAAATCTAGAACTCGTAGGGGCTATTTGGCGATCCACTTTTAAAATATAGAATTTGAATCAGGGTATTTTAATTGCAATTTTTTATTTTTAAGGTTTTTGTAACATTAATTAATTGTTTTTGAAAGCAAATTCGAAACTCATTTTTTCACATTTACAAAATTTTCCCCTTTTGATCTATCCCTTTTAACTCTCCCTAAATAGTACTACAGATGTTTATTCTATCACCTGAGTTTGCTTTCCGACTCAACCTAGTAGGACAACCCACAATTCAACTCAGTTTTAGGTGAATCGTTTTAACGCTTTAGATTTTTCGATTTTTTTATTTGCAACTTAGTTTGCATTTTTACCTTCTATTTAAATAGAAATTGATGATGTTATTTAATTTCTCATCTGTTTTTCCTGGCTGGCCCAACAATCTTATGATTACATTAATGGCCAGCTTTGCTGACAGAATGGATCTAGATATTATCTATCTAGATATATTTGATAGAACTCTTTTAAAAAAAAAAAGTGGTAAGGAAAATATTATTCTTTTTAGGAATTTCCAAGTTAAGACATGTCACTAATTGAACTGCATTTAGAAAATGAGCATGAATCCACTAGATCCCATTGAAGGTGAAATAAGAGGAAGGTCATTACTTTCACAAAAGTTACATCTTGAACTATGTTGCAAAATATCTATACAACAACTCATCATTACAATTCATCAATTACGAAAAAAACATTTTTAAAAAATACCATAAGGATGCAGTGGGTACTAAATGATTCATTGCAAGTACTTTTAAGTACCAAATGGTTAAGGACAAACTAAAACTTAATCAAATTCATAAGTTGAAAACTTTAATTAGTGAAATATGCTTAGAAATGTTTTTTATAAGAAATATCGAGTTATTATCATAGAGAAGTTGTTCACCATCTTATGGAGAATGTTACTTGTGATATATGTTTGTTATGTGTTAGTGATATTTTGAAAACGAAAATATCCACAACAATTCCACCCTTTCTGCATCTATTCTCCTCTCACTGTATAACTTGCTTCTCTCTTCTTTTTGTCCCACGTTTACATAATGTCAAAGGGAGGAGAAAATTTATAGACATTTACTTGCTTGATTAATTATATATACTATTTTTCACATTCAAATTTATCTTTTTTAGACATTAATTCTACTTTTCATAAAAATTATCACTTTTATTATTATCTTTATTGTCATCATTTTTATCCTTATTAACATTATCTTTGTCTATTAAAATATTTTCTTGCATACCATTCAAATTGTTCCCTAACGTTTCCATAAAATTTTCTTATATTGCAAAGAAAATTTAATTTTTTTAAGATTTCCCTAAATTAAAATGCTAGTTTTCAAAATCTAATTTATTACATCTAACATTGATAGGCACTGAAAATCACGTCAA
>JAYJMB010071331.1:6222-21465 GCA_036873735.1 Pouteria campechiana | reverse complement strand
GTTTATTTAATGCATGCATAGAGGATGTATTATATGTAGAAGAACTCAAGCACAATCTACTAAGTATCAGTCAATTATGTGACAAGGGTCACGAAGTTGTGTTTGAAACATTCGATGCATGGACAATTAACTAAATTTGTGCACTTTCAATTTTAGGCTTTGATTTTAAACTTTGTTTCTCGTTAAGCTACTTTTGAGGCACTAAAGATCGAGCTACAAATTTAATTTCTGCTTTAGTGGCACTTAAGTCAACTTCAAAGTCAATAAGTCTTGCTTTGGAGTCACCCAATTCAACTTCAAAGTCACCCAATCTTGCTTCGTATTCACCTAATATTAACTTTGGAGGTACCAAGTCTACTTCAAAGTCATTAAGTCTTGCTTCAGAGTCACCCAAGTTAACTTCGGAGGCACCCAAGTCTGCTTTGGAATCACTAGATTTTGGATGTTTCTAAAACAATTTTAGTATAATTATCATAAATTTCTCATATAAACTCTAAATTAAGTAATTTTTATTGGGTTGGATAGATAAATTTAATATCTATAATGTTTATGTTGATCACTTTTCCTAATTCGGCTTGTATCTTGAGTCATAGGAGCTCAAAGTAACACCTTTTTTGCATCCAAAATTGATATTTTGGAGTTTTCTGGAGATAGTAGCACTGCTTTAGATGTGACTTCCTTATATGAACTCAGAATCATGTAATTATTGATTTATTGGAAATCTAACTTCAAGGGCCAAAACTTCTTTTTTGATCTCTTGAATTGAATCTATCTCCATATATATACTCAAAATGACCTCAAAGTGACGCCAAGCTTCACCTCGAATTAGGGCCGCTGCTTCCAGGTTGCTATCCAAATTTTCTTACTTAGTCATTGCTAAATGTCTACTTTTTCACAATTTTGAATGCTCCAAATCATGATTATCCTTTAGCCACTTGTTCTTCCCATATTTCCTTTCATTTCTTATGCTCAATTGTTTGCAAATCAACATAGAATTCACTTGTCATGTAATAAACAATTTAAGTACAAATTTACTAGAATGTGTTTATAAATCACTAAATTTAGATCAAAAGAGGATCTTAAATATTTAAATTTAGATATAAAAATATGATATATTATGAGCTGATCATGTCTATTCATAGTGAACAGGGTGGTGAATTTGAAAACAAAAAATTTATTGACTTTTGTGACAAAAAAAGAATTCACCATAGTTTCTCATCCCTAGAACTCCTCAACAAAATGGTGTTGTGGAAAGAAAGAATTGGATAATTCAGGAAATGATAAGGAACTTGTTGAATGAGAGTAAGTTATCCAAAAGATTATGGGTAGAAGTAATAAATACATCTTGCCATGTATTAAATAGGGTTACCATAAGAGCAATCTTAAAAAATACTCCATATGAGCTTTGGAAAGGAAGGAAATCTAGTATCTCATATTTTTATTCCTTTGGATGTTGATGCTATGTGCTTTACAATGGGAAGGATAATCTTGAAAAGTTTGATCCAAAAAGCAATGAAGCTATCTTCCTAGGTTTCTCTTCTTACAGTAAGGCATTTAGAGTAGATATTAAGAAAACACAGGTCATTAAAGAATCTATACATGTTAAATTCATATCTTCACATTTTGTGGTATCTTCATGATCTTTCAGTTTGAGCTTCTTCATATTAGTTGTAGCTTCATCTACATCACTATCACACCCTTTCTCGAGGTTATATTTGCTTTATTGAACCTCCTATTGATTTGAGATTTATTAGTGCCCATACTAGAAAATAAATTATAGCTGATGTCTATGATAGTGTTAAGACAAGAAGGTCTATGCAAAACATTTATGGTCATTATATTTTCATTTCTATAATGGAACCAACTTGCATTGATCAAGCCTTAAATGATAAAAAATGGATCATTGCAATGCAAGAAGAGCTTAACTAGTTTGAAAGGAACAAAGTACGGGAATTAGTTCCAAAATCAAAGAACATTAATGTAATTGAAACTAAATGGATATTAAAAAACAAACTAGATAAAAGTGGATTAGTTGTAAGAAACAAGACACAACTAGTTGCTAAGGGTGTTCCTAAGAAGAAGGAATTGACTTTAAAGAATCATATGCCCTTGTAGCTAGATTAGAAGCCATTAGAATGCTACTTGCCTTTGCATCCTATAAGAATTTTAAATTATTTTAGATGGATGTAAAGAGTGCATTTCTAAATGGATACTTAAGTGAGGAAGTGTATGTAGAGCAACCCCCTCGTTTTGAAAATGATGATCAACCTGACCATGTCTATAAGCTTACCAAAGTATTATATGGTTGAGACAAGCTCCAAAAGCATGGTATGAAAGGCTGAGTAAATTCTTAAGTGATCATAAATTCAAGAGAGAAAAAGTTGATACTACCTTGTTCATAAAAAAATATTGGCATGGATATCTTGGTAGTTCAAATTTATGTGGATGACATTATATTCGGAGCTACTAATGAGAATCTCTGTCAAGACTTCTCAAAGATCATGCAGGTTGAATTCAAAATGAGTATGATGGGAGAATTGAACCACTTTTTTGAATTGCAAATCAAGCAAAGAGATGTTGGAAATTACATTTGTCAAACCAAATATACTAGAGAAATGCTAAAAAAGTTCAAAATTGAAGAAATTAAAGTAACAAGCACTGCAACGATTACATCAACATGGCTGAATACGGATGAAAAGGGTAAACTTGTAGATCAAAAACAATATGAAAGTATGATTGGATCACTTCTTTACACTAGATATTCTCTTTAATATATGCTTATATGCTAGATCTCAATCTAGTCCTAGAGAGTCTTATCTTATTGTAGTGAAATGAATTTTTAAGTATTTAGTTGACATACCAAATCTAGGATTCTATTATCCCAAGGGAACTGGTTTTGAACTAACTGGATATTCAGATGTTGACTTTGGAGGATACAAAGTTGATAGAAGAAGTACTAGTAGAACTTGTCAATTTTGAGGAAATAGTTTAGTATCATGGTTCTTTATGAAACTAACTAGTGTTGCTCTCCCTATAGTAGAAGCCGAATATATAGAAGCTAAAAATTATTGTGCTCAATTATTGTGGATGAAATAATAACTTCTCAACTATGGACTGAGCTATAGAGACATACCCATCAAATGTGACAATATAAGTGCCATATGCTTGACAAAGAACTCTGTCTTAAATTCTAGAACAAGCATATAGAAATTAGGCACCATTTTATTAGAAATCATGTAGAAAAACATGATATATGTTTGGAATATGTGCCCACAAATGCTCAACTTGCTGATATATTTATTAAGCCATTGTCTCTAGAAACTTTTTTCAATATTAGAGGAGAATTAGGCATGATTAATGTGATCATCTGATAATAAAATTTTTAATATTTCTATGCCTTAAGCTGCAATGTTTTTAATATGCTTTCATGAGACTAGACTTTGTCTCAAATGAAGTAAGCCACTTCTATACATTTTTCTATTCTCACTTTGTCAAGATCATGGCTTTTGAGATCACGTACACCTCATTTTCTTGCCAGAATCAATTTACAGTTATTGTTATTTTATCAAACTCTATTTTTGGCATGGGTTATTCTCTCTTTCTTGAATTATCATATCAACTACTTCATGTGGCCCCCACCTCGATTCTATTTTAACCCATGGCCAACAATCCTTTTCTGCACCACAACGATGAAGCAACTCAGGGAAGGGCATTTAGGAAGAAGACATGAAAGGGAAACCAACAAGAGGTGAAAATTGATACACCAAAGGATGTTTCTTCACTTCTCTTGGTAGGATGATATTACTTTTGTCCACAACCATGTTCCAGTTCACCCATCCTATCATAAGTATTTCTCTTCAAGATGTGGCTTTCAAGAACATAATTTATATGTCAGTCACTTTGCCCCTGCATCCAACTTTCTCATCGGTTGGGGCTCTTGAAGAGAGGAAAGAGGAGGCTCCAAGAACCTCATTAATCATCTCCTTCCCCTCTTCCCTTCCTTGAAACTTTTTATCACTCATTGTGATACAAAGTTCTCTACCCCCGCTTCTCCCCTCATTCATGGTCTCACACACAACCTCTCCTGTACTTAAAATGCAGGATGAGTTATTTTTATCTATATTTGTAGCTTTATTTATATTAAAATGAAATAAAATTATTTTATCATTTTTAAGCTAATTCTATCTATGTGTGTTCTACAAGTGATGCTTCTCTTTTTTATTATGACAAAAAGGGGGAGAAAGAATCTACAAATTGTCTCAAAGGGGAATACGAAAATGCATAATCTTGGAATAATTAGGGAGAGAATACATATAAATTAGTCAAGAGAAATAACAGATAATGGCACCTTGAGGAATGACTAAACCTTGCAAAATGTTTTTTATCAAATTGCATACATTTAGGGGGAATTATCTTTTATGAGATAATTCTTAATCAAGTTTTGTCATCATAAAAAAGGGGGAGAATATTAGTATAAATGCATGGTTTCAATGAAAAAAGACTTGACTAAAGATTATATACTAATGGTTATTCCCAAGTATTTAGCATGAAGAATCAAGTTGCAGATTTCCTGGACAAATGAACATAGAGAAGATATTCTAAGGCATCAATCTGTCTAACTGAAAAGACTTGGGCTAGTGTAGAACTAAAAGATAAAGTACCACTATAGACAAAGCTCAAATGAAAAGTAATCAACCAAGTTTTTATTTGTCTATCAAAGTGGAGATTATATCTAGCGAACGCAAAATAACGTGCGTACAACAGACTTTGTCTATCATAAGTGAGCCAAAGTTGAACAACTCACCAAGCTAATGATCATCAATTAAAAATAGACAAAGGTTAAGAAGTGGAGTTTGTCTGGCAGAGCAGTAGAGTTCACTTGCTGGAGCAATGAAATTTAGGTATACCCCTAAATTCATCTACTACCTGTAATAGACAATCTAACAAATGAAAGGATAGTTTGTCTGTGTCTCAACAATTCGTCTATTACTTACAACAAACAATTCAACAAATAAAGTGCTAAAGAGACAATTCATCTATTCTTCTACAGTCTGTTTGTTACTTGCAATAGACAACCCAATAGACAAAGTGCTAAAAGGATAGTTCGTTTGCATCTCAATAATTTGTCTATTACTTACACTAGATAATCTAATAGAAAAAGTGATGAAATGATAATTCATCTATACCTCAATGATTCATTTGCTACTTACTATGGACAAACTAGAAATGAGGGGACTTTGTCTGATGAACAATTGACAAATACTTTGTCTGTCATAAGTGAAGATGAGCAATGGAAAAACTGAATCATTATTCTTTGTCTAGCATTAATAATGCCCTTTCTATATTGATGAAAAAATTAACCATTGTAGCAACTCTTTGACTGATACTTATTAAGAATTAGGAAATCATCTTTTCCAACGTTTGTGCTATAGGCATTTTAGCAAACAAGGATTAAGTAGAAGTCAAAGAATTAAAATGTGCTAATTAGAATGGTCTTCTGTTATTAATAGAGTTCACCTACCACTAACGGATAGAAATGGAAGTAGTTATAAAGGTAACATTGTTGGATCAAGAAGAAGAATAAGAGAAAATATTCACCACTCTCTTGAGATCATTTATTGAACTGAGCTAAAATTTTCTATATCTTTCAAGAATCATGAACCTTGCATTCAAACCTTCCTCAACTCTCTTCTGAGGCTCCCAACCACCTTTCAAGAAGATCATTTACTTTTGTATTCAATCTTTAAAAATCTTTCCCTATGCTTATTAAAAAGTATCTATGCTTTAACTTTTGATATTCATTTATTGTAATTTCCTTGAGCTAGTGGTTGATATTAGACTTAAGAAGAGCTATGACTATCTGAGTGCAGAAATGAGCTATTTACACCCCCTAAAGCTAGGAGCACTATAGATACACCCCTTAGAGCTAAAATCTAGAAGAGTGCAGGGTATACTTTTATATTTCTACTATTAGAGATAGTAAAACCCAAGAAACTAAGATAAGAATGCTATTGGAAGAGTGGAGTGGAGTGTTTACTTGATCCACTATAAAAATCCCTGTGTCTTATTTATTTGTTCATTGATTGAGTGATTGAATTGATTACTAAAGGGATGCTTGACTCTAAAGGGGTTAAGCAAAAATTTTTAGTAACCAATCGACCCTCCCCTCTTGGGTATTTGCCTAAGCTTTGGGACTAACAGACTAGAGATAACCATTTTGCATGTGCAATCTATATGAATATGACCTTACAAGCACATAGATCACACATGGATGCTTAGGCTTAATGGGTTTATTGATGTGGAGCCGCATGGAGACATATAGGTCACTTCAATAAGCACACTTATCATAGCATTTGAGAAAGGCTGGTAAATACTTTAGTACTAACATTTGTTTGACAATGACAGGAATGATAATCTCATCAATGTAATGCATCAATACAAGTGGAATTATTAGGTAAAGTTGAGTCCCTAGATATCTTTCCTATTAATTTTTCTTCACTTGCTCTACTGCCAAGATAGTTTCATTATTTTGATAGATTTAATTTTTATAACAACTTTTAAAATTTAGGAGACCAAATAATACAAATTTGATATAAACTTGGTAATTAGTGTGGTAATCAAACAACTCATCGAGGAAATGATACTCTAACTCATCATATCTATATTACTTGTGACCATGTATACTTGCATGAAACCCAACACCTCAAAAGCTCTCATGTTATACATGGCAATGGTAATTGGTAGGTAATCAAACTTCAGAACTTCTGAAGTTTAACTTTAGAAATTATAAAGTATGCTTATTAGGCAAATTATGTTGATAAGCACTCGACTTTTAGAAGCTCTAAAGTTTAACTTTAGAGGTTCTGAAGCATGTAAAATGAAGAAAATGAAATTTACAATGTCAAAAAATTGCCAAAAACTTCAGCAGAAGGTGCATTCACTCCAATAAGCTTCAACATTCAGAGTGTGTAAACCTTCATCAACACCATTTCCGAGGAGAACAAAGGCATAGTGAGTTGGTATAATTGTGACTGAAAATTGATGATATGCTAAGTCTATTTCAAAGAAGAGGATGAGAATGCATTTCATTCAAAGAAGCCCTCAATTAAATTTAGGTATAATTTTTTTTCAATGAGCTTCACTTTTTGATGACTTAGCTAAGGAATTCTAAGAACGCTTATGCTAAAATGTTGCAATTGAATAGGTTGGATTGATGGATTCTCTCTTGATGATCGGTGACCTATGCTTAGTTTTTGGTTGCCATTACACATGATTTAGAAGAAAGATAGGTGCCACCTTGTGATTTAATAATTCTTGTAATAAGTTATTTTTCATAAATGGTGAAATCTTTATTGAGTACCTTATGTTGTGAATTCAGTGACATATTTTGATTGAAATGAGCATGCTAGAATTGTTTGATTATCTCTTAAGGTAAAATTTTAGATAACATGTTTACTTGAAAATGATTTAGGCATTCTTTGATTAGTTTGAGCCTTTAAGCTAACGTAGTACATTCATTGTTACTAGTGTCCCTATTGAGCCTTAATGAAAGAATGACATATGCAACGCATGTGAAAGACCACCATTCAACTTTTCTTTCTTTCGCCTCGTTATTTAGATCCTTTCATCTTGAAAAATAATGCTTGATCTATTAAGGGATATATTCTATACACGGTTGTAAATAGGTATAAGAGAGCAAAAGAAGATAAGTTTGAGGGTATTTGGAATAAGAATGCCGAAAGAAAAGAAAATGGACAAAAAGAAAAGAATTAGAAAAGGATTTATCCTTTAATTTAGGGGATCACATCCCAATGAACTCAAACAAAAACAAGTTTGGGGGTCTAATAGTAATACAATCAATAAAAAGAAGAGAAGAACAAACAAAAAGTTAAGAGAGTAAACAATTCATGTGCAATTCATTTATAATCTCTTACTTTGTAGATCCTTATTCTTTTTCTTTATTAGCCAAACCCAAGGCCCATTATAAGCTTAATAAAGACCTATTGATCTAAGTGAACAGAGTTATGTACATTAGTGGAGATGGATTATGAAAAGAAAGCTTATGGGGTGCTTTATGAAGATCATTAGAATTATTAGTTTGTATATTATTGATTGAAAAGCATGCATGTAGCATGTGAAGGACAAAGCGCACACACACATTCTCACTTCATAGAGGGATTGATGAAGCATGAGTTGTATGAGATTACATGGCAAGTGTCTTAAATGATTTCTAAGTTATGTGTACATAAGTAATTTTTTTGGCATCTTCTTGATTGTTGCAGAGAGACTATCCTAACTATTTTATGAGTTTTGGTTGCTATTTTGCTCGAGAGCTATCAAAAGCTAAGTTTGGAGATGTTTGATAAGCTCATAATTTATCATATTTTAATACCCAAATTCACATGTTTTGGATCCTCAATTGACATAATTTTACTGTTTTGTGATCACATCCAATTAAATATTTCACTTAACGGAGTTAGGTTGTTTCAGGAATCAAAATTTGTAAAAAACAAAGAACTGAATATGACAAAGGCATCTATTATAGCCAATTTTTATTATAGATGAAGGCTGATTCAAAGAAAGTGTTCAACATGAAAGTTTTATCCCTTTGAATTATCTTTCCAACTATCCAAGAAGCACATGATTTCAACATCAAATGAGAAATTTATATCCAAAATGCCAAAACTACTTTCAGAGTTTTGGAGCCTTTGAAAATAACTTCAGAGCGTCTAAAGGTGTTTCAGTGGGCTAAACAAAGAGATTTCAAAATCTCTGAAAATAACTTTAGAATGTCTATAGGCATTTTTAATTAGCATTAAAAGGCTTTAGATGTTTGGAAGTATGCTTTAAACCATCTGAAATAAGATGTCGAACTCTTCAACATAATCTTAAGAGGCTCTAAAGAGAAGTTTCATAACCTCTAAAGAAGCTTACAAAAGAATCTGAAGACAGAAGCAGGTGTAGAAGTTCTAAAGGTGTGTCAATTGGAATTCAAAATCTTTAGAGGCTCTAAAGAGAAGTTTTAGAACCTCTAAAAGAAGCGTATAGAAGAATTTTTGCAAATAAATTCTGGGATTCAGAGGCATGACCAGAAGAGTTTCAGAGAAATCTAAATAATTAAAAAACAAGTTTAGAAGTTCTAAAATCTTTTAGAGGAACATTCCAGGGAAGAAAAAAAGTTTCAAAAGGTACTTCCAAGGTTTTAGAAGCTATGTTCAGAGTCGTGTACATGGTCAAGTTTCACTAGCATTTTTAGAGGTCGGCAATGTTGAACCCAACATCTTTTACTTAGATTGATTTTGATGATGAATATGTTTAGCCAACCAAGTTTTGATAATGAACAAAAGCATATGACTGAACATTTTAACATATTGATCAATATTTTCCAAGTGTGCAGTAACAAATAGTATGTCAAGGAAATAACATAAGTATAGCTGCAAATAAGACCATATCAGAAATAAGATCCACTATTTATCAAAGGAAGAAAATGTAAATGCTCAAAGATTTTGGTAGGCATCATAGACAGGCTTCAAAGTCACTTTGGACATAGCGTTAAATCACTACTGAAGTAAATAAAATAGATGCCCAAGCTTGGAAAGAAACAAGGCTTCAAAAGGAAAAAAGAAAGTAAGTTCCAAACTCAAGCAAGTTTGAACATTATTGACCAATTCGTATAAAGAACCAAGTTTAAACAATGCTAAACAAGAAGCCAAGACACTGGAACTTCAAAGCCAAATTAGGCCACCATTGCAGAGAGAAGCCAAGATGCTAGAAGTAAAAGTCCAAAAATTCTAAGTGCTAAGATTCAAAAACAAGTGCAAAGAAGTCTGAAGTTTCTTAGAAAGTTGTAGATCGAGGACAGATTCTTGGTGTTGTGACTTTCAGAGTCATTTTTAGAGGTTCTGAAAGTCTTCAAAAGCATGTCTAGAGGAAGAATTGAAGCTTCACAAGAGTTGTTTCAGAGGAATGAAATAATCATTAGCATGTGGGCATCATAATGCCCACAACCTTATTTCAAAGAGGATCGTGGACAAAGGTTGAGTGCTACAATGCCCAAGACATGTGACAGTTTAATTTATTTTTAGAAATCCAGTCTTTGTGCATTGTAGCTTTTGGGAAGCCATCTTTTCATGTAAAAGTTTGAGTTATTCTTAGAAGATGATTTCTATGCATAAGAGTTATTGCAATTCATGGAGTGTATGATGAGAATGCAAAATATCATATTTTATTTTCTTAATACTTAATCTTTCACACCTATTTGCTTCCTAAATATACTCATTATTCTTATATTTTGATTTAGGAGACAATTAGAGTGGGTGAGTGCAAAAAGAAGTTAATTGAGTAATTTTGGACAACTTCAGATGATGACTCAAATTCTATTTCGTTGGTTCGAAGATCTTATGGTGCGATGAGCATGAATTTTTCATGGAGATCTGTGGTGGTAGCAGAGAGATTAGGTTGCTAGGCCCAATCTCGTAGCCTACCACTGATCTCCCCAGGGGTGTAAGGGGCAGAGTGCCTATGGTACGCATCGTATGCCAGATGACTCGTTGAGGAGAAGCAAAAAGGAGCACCAGAGGTAGTAGGTTAGCATCATTGACGCCGACCTGATGGGCATCAACCCACTTCACACCACCACCCGAACAGAGGCAAAAGGTGGCGCTAGTGGCACCCGACTCGATTCCCAACTTTTTGAAACTTATGGAAATTGCAGATTTTAAGTATTTTGACTCTCTATAAATAGTAGTTTCCTAGGGTTTTTTAGGGTTCTTTCGATTGGGTTTTGAGAAGGAATTTTTGGCAACTTTCAATAGAGAATCTTCTTCTTCTCTCTTCTATTTTATTTTTCTTTGTGATTTTATGGCCCTGCATGGCTAAACTCTTATTCTTGGTTTAAGGAGACAGAAGCCTCAGAATTAATATACTATGAGATCTAATTTGATTTAATTATTTAATTTATATTTTGAGTATTGAATGTTCTTATTTGTTCATGAGTATGATTGTTATGTTTAATAGCTAGGAGATCTATTAGTTTATTATTTATTGCAATCTATTGCTAGATTAGATATTAAATCCATAATCGTTTGATCCATCTAATCATTGAAGCAACTAGGGTTTAATAATTTATTGTTGTTGCTGTTATTAAATCTTAGGAAGAATATTTGACTAAATTAAATACAACTATTGGTGCTTGTATTGTTTAGCTTTACCAATCTCTATAAATCTTAATGCTGCTATTAAATTAAACCTTTAGCGCTAGTTTGGGGTTGTTTAGTGGTTAGGGCTAATTAGAATATTGTTTTCTAATTAACTATGTTAAAGGAGAGATAGGAAAAATAATTCCAATGGTGAATATTTAAAGTATGAATTGATTTATAATTGTATTAATGATCAGTTATGAGATTCGGATAGTAGATGTTGACTTGAACCAAGGTTTTCTTTTTTGATAGATTTCTTTCATAACACATTCTTCATTATATTCAAAACCCCCTTTCTTATTCATATTGCATAAAACTAAGCTAGATACTCCTTATAGGATCAACCCTTATTCACACTACTATAGGTAATTTAATTGGAGTAAGGTTTTAAATTTAGTTGCCTATGACAGCACACCAGTGTACTAAAACCTTACTTTTGGGGGTTATTTAAGGATAAATCCAGAATATTTTTATGGACTTTTTTGGAAAGAGTTGAGATCTAACAAGGAGATTGGGAATAGGGACTGTTGTGAAAGGAAGAGAGTGCAACTAGGAGAAAATAAAGTCTACATCAATTCTCAATGTTCTTTTAATTTTTTTCTCTTTTTTCTATATCATGATTGAGATAGTGTTTATGATTTATTTTAATTATATTATGAGCTAATCACTTTGTTCTAGGGCAACGATGTAAATGGATTATGAATATTCAATTTTATTCAATTTAATTCAATTAAATGTTTATTCATTATCTATGTTGAGTGTTTAATCTTAGTTTAATGCTTAAGAAAGTGTGCGCACCCTTTCTTCATAATTTGTGATTCAATTTGAGGTTGAGAAGCGATAATTAAATTAGATCATAATTAAATACCATAAGATTGTTATGTGATAGAGATATCCATGAGGCTTGTGTAACACTATGAATTTCTCATGCTTAATGATGTAGGAAATTTGCTAACTGATATAGATTGATATTGCTTGAGAATGATTAACAACTATAAATCATTATTAACATAGGAATAAACATTTATGCATTAAATTGGGTGAGAATTGAATATGATTAATTTGGTGAACTTGAAAACCCTAGATCCTTTAATTATTGATTTTCTACTTGTCTAGATCTGCATTCTTGTCAATTTCCATTAGCTTAGATTTTTTCTTCTCTCTTATTACCATTATTTGATTATTCAAACAAAATTTAGAGTGAGAGTAATTTCATAGTTGGTAACCATAGTCCTTGTGGGAATAATCTTTTATTTTTACTTTATTACTTGTTAAAGACACCTAAACTTGCGTTAGAAAAATTTGCAATAAGTTTTTAGCACCGTTGCTAGGGATTATTGTTTTTCCCAATAAAAAAACTCTAATTTTGCTTTAATTTCTTTTATTAGTTTTGTTATTCATTTCAATTTTTGTGCCTTTTCATAGGGTTTCCATAAGTGTATGCGAAGATACAGGAGAAACAATTTAATCCCTTTTGATTCTGAGATAGAACGCATTCTTCAAAGGATTAGAATGGAAAGAAGAAAAGTTGTTAATCAACTGCAAAAGACTATGGTTGACCCAAGAAAAGTGAATGAGAATCCTCCACTGATGTCTTTGATAGATTATTAATTATCGATAGCAATAGAATTCAATCTATGATTAGAAGGCTAGCCATTAGTGCAAATAGTATTGAATTGAAGCTAGTGACTTTATAAACAATTCAAGGAACTCAATTCATTTGACTGCCTAATGAAGACCCAAATGCCCACATTATAAATTTTTCGGAGATGCGTGATGCTGTTAAGTATAATGGGGTCTTTGATGATGCCATTCACCTTTGGTTATTCCCTTTTTCTTTGAGGGACAAAGCAAAGAATTGGTTGAATTCTTTACCTATGAATTTTATTACAAGTTGGGATGATTTAGTTAAAAAATTTTGTTGCTAAATTTTTCCCTCTAACAAAAAATAGCAAAGATTAAGATAAAGATCAACAATTTCATCCAACATAAAGGCAAAACTCTATATGATGCTTGGAAGAGGTACAAGGAGTTATTGAAAAAATTTCCACATCCTGGGCTGCTTAAATGGATGCAAGTTCAAAAAATTTATAATGGACTAACTGACTCTACTAGAACTTTGATTGATGTATCTGCAAGTAGAGCATTGATGAAGAAAATCAAGGATGAAGCATATGAGTTGTTAGATGACATGGCCATCAATAATTTCCAATGACCAAGTGAGAGGGTAATGGCAAAGAAACCAATCGGAGTCCATGATCCTATTTCTACTTTAATTGCTCAAGTTGTAGCTCTCATAAAGAAAATTCAAAATAGCAAATTGGGGGTAAATGCTATTCAGACTCAATTTTTGTGTGATTTCTGTCAAGGCAACCATCACTGTGAAGAATGTCAGGCTAGAAATTCATTCATTCAACCTCAATAGGAGCAAGCATAGTTTGTTGGGAACTTTAACTAGTAGCAAAATAACCCATAGTCAAACACATATAATCTAAGATGGTGTAATCCTCTCAACTTCTCATGGGAAAATTGTTGGGAATCTATTATATATGATTTTGATGATAATAAAACTTATATTAAATTAAGAAATATGTATGCTTAAATCTTTAATGATCAAATGTATGAATATGAATTAATAAACACTAATGATTAATTAAACAAGCATACATCCCTCAATTTATGGTGCGTACATAATAAACATTAATTAATCTTTACTGTATAAATTTGCTAAATTATATTAAGCACCATAATCACTTAAGCTTTCATACTAAACATTCAATGAAAATGTATATTATCCTTGCTTTACAATGATACAATCATACGAGGATAAAATACATTCTGATTTTATTTATAAAAGCTAACAATGTAGCAAGAGTAGAAATGTTCAAGTGTAGGATAATGATTGTCTACAAACAAACTGCCACAAACTATCTGCTACATTCCAAAGGAGCTAAACTAATGAAAATCGTTGAAGAAAATGAAGAAGAAGAAAGGAGAAGACAAGCAACAAGAAAGGTTCCAGTTGTCTAAAAGAAGCTTCAACGAATAAAAGCATGGGAGAAAAACAAGGCTTCAAAAATGTACCACAATGAGCTTACATTGTCTGTCAACCTCAAAAATATCAATAGACAAATGCAAAATAAGAAGTTAAAGAAGATGCTATGATCAAAGAGCTCAAATTATGTTCAAGAAATTCAGACCACTTATACTTGATCTAATCAAATTCTGTTCAAGATAAAGCACAAGGATGAAGAAGCAACTCAATGGTTTGGCAGACAAATGAAGATAGATAAAGAAGAAATTGCCGCTCAGACAACAATACAAAAAGTAAGAAGATTTAATTTGTCTAAGGATAAAATGATAATATAAATATAGAAGGGAGTGCAACTTCAACTCAGCCAAGACAGACAGATCAAGATTGAAGAGACAAGATAGTTGCTAGAATAAACCCCTTCTGTTGCTCAAAATGTGCAAAAAAGCTAAAGAACTTTGCCTTGTCTTCGGATCAAAAGGTCATTCGTTATAATAGACAAAGTTTAGCTAAAGCAAAAGACAAAGTAATTGCTACATAGTGAGACAAAGCTGAACAAACAAAGAGCTACTTGGATCAAAATGGGTTATGATAGACAAAGGCATGATTATCTATTACTTATAACAGACAAATGGGACATGTAAAGTATTCTATCCAAGATAAAGTACAACACACTTCGCCTATTGCTTACACCAGATGAATGCCACACTTCGTCTAGTCAAGCAAGTTGAAGTTAGCTTCTTCTGGCATCTTCAATAGACAACAAGGAACAAAAGAAGAAAATTACACTTCGTCTGTTAATGCAAGACTGAGAGAACTTCATCTATTAGTGCAAGACTGAGTGAACCTCATTTGTCACCTATAATAGATGACGAAAAACAAAGGAAGGATATCTTGCTTCGTCTATTCATATTAAATGAAATGTTTGTCAATTGATCAGCTCATCTTCATCAGCACCATTCAAAGTTAGCTTGTTATCTTTAAAAAAGCATATACATGAAGGATCAATTAATA
>JAYJMB010071320.1:0-23952 GCA_036873735.1 Pouteria campechiana | reverse complement strand
CTTATTGTTTAAATGGATGCTTGAATAGGGATGACGAGTATCCCATTAGTTGTATCCAGGCATGTATGTTTTGGTTGGAGATAGTGGATATCCAATGGTTTCCTAAAGGTTATTGTTTATTAGAATTTTAAACATGTGAATGTGATGGGATAAAGATTTAGGATAGCGAGTATCCCTTGAGTATGTATTAAATGAATTTCTTATAATCATTATATGATATAATTGTGTGAATATGATAGGATATGAAATATCCTAGGAATATTGTATATTTATGGATTGAAGGGAATAAAGTGTATTCCCTAATACAATTGGTATATCTTATATGAGATACAATGTATGAATGTTTGGTTGGATGGAGATAATAGATATCCCCTTTTGTTGTGTTAATTAATGTTTATGTATGAAAAAGTATAGGCCCATGATTGAGGGGATAAGGATTATCCCATGATTATTTGTTTTGGATATATATGAATATATATATTGATAAAATGAGAAACATTCCATGATTAGTATTTGACATAATGGTTGTCAAATGGTATGGACTTAGGCTTGAATGACACAGTTATGATTTTGTAATCTGGATGTGATAATAAGATAAGTTGCCTAAAAGGCACATTTATGACATGTGAAAGGCCCAGAGTGACCTGCACTTGATATGATGTGCTTGGATGGCACAACTATAATATGATTTGTTATGCTTGAATGGTGTAGAGCATTATGTTGAAAAATTGAGGACTTGGACCTCATAGTATGATTGCATTGCTATGTTATTATCCATGTTCTGGTTCTAAATATTCTATTTCTGTTAATTATTATTTTCTATCATACTTGCTTACTTACAGAGTTGCCCAGACTCATGCCTTCTTATTATATATTTTTAGCTAATAGGTCAGGTAAAGAATTCCAACTATGAATTGAGATTGTTAAACAAGACTGAAGATATTCCCTTTTGGTATAAGGAAGAGAAATTTTAATTCATAATATATTTGTATAAGTGTATTTAGGATTTGAAATGATATATAAAAGGAAGGTATTGGCATGTTATAGTAAATTAATTATGTATTTGTGAATGGATCTATATGATTCTAGTGGTGATGTGTATTGCCATCATGATTCGTTTCGATCTCAGGTAGCTGTGATTATGGGGGTGTTTTATGGTTATATTAGAAATATGTAGATATCGAGATTGATTAGTGTTATTGTCGTATGATTATTATACATATTGAGATTGATTAGTGTTAGTTTTGTATGATTATTAAAATTACAGTTCTATATGATTGATGGATGTTAGGTGCAAATCCTAATATTATAGAGTAGATTCTGCCAAAATTTTGGCTGAATTCTCCCTTAGAAAGGAGAAAATTATAGGATAATGGTGAAATGCATAAGCCCCAAGGTGGGGCATTATAGTATTCTCTTAGAATCCTCCTCTAGGTATGAATCCACATTCTATTTACGTACAGGCTACATATGCATCCCGATTACACAAACACGCTCAACTATAAATACTCCTAGGTATGTACCCTCTGAACACACACAAGCTCTCTAAACTCTCTCTACTATTTATACTCCCTACTAAGATCCCTTACTGACTTGAGCATCGAAGTGCCTATGCTGAGACCACCCCCGGCACCCTCTAACATTTTCTTTGTCTTACAGGGTTCTAGGTGGGATCTTCTCGAGAGTCACATTAGCATTCCGTTTGGGGACAACTCAAACAACTTCTAATATACCTTCATACAGAGACACTCCATTCAAACTGACCCTTAATTCATGTTGTGTAATTGATTATTTATTTCCTAATATGCTAACGCAAAAGCATGTGTCACATGGGCATTATGAGTGGAGACCCCCACCAATCCACGATGGATAGTCACAAGCAAGGCATTAATGAATTAAAACTAGACACAATATAAGAATGATTTTTTAAACTATACGTTTAATGCATTAAGTAGAACACCATTGGTGGGATAATATTTTGATGACCCATTACAAGGGAGATAGAGTTGAGAGTGGAGGGAGGACGAAAGGGCATGAGAGAGGGAGAGAGAGGAACTTATGGATAGGAGGAAGAGGAAATAACATTTGAAGAGGGAGGAACACAAAGGATTTTTGAAGGTAAGTGAACAAAAAGTATTTTTGACAAAAAGGATTTGGGAATTTATTGTTGTGAATTCACTGTCAAAATGGATGAAATTTTAGTGTTTGTTGAAAATACAATTCCAAAATTTTTCAAAGTTTATGTTAGATTCATATGTCTGTGTGATAAAATGGATCCCATGAGATGTAGAATGAATCCCATACTTTGGATTCTAGAAATATAGAAGAATATATATATATATATATATATCCAATTGTTGTAAGCTACTAAAATAAGTGAGACATGATCCCTACCATCTGTTGTTGGGGAGAGCCAGGACTAGGCTAGCTTTTGGCTGGGCCCAGCACCTCTATCCTCAAGCTAATGCTTGGCTGAGGTACCTAGCCGCGTAGATGGTGGTGGTAATGATCGACCAAGTGAGTCCAGTGGGCCAGGTGCAGTGCATCCAGTAGCCTAGGCCTAGTATGCCCATGGACCCAGGTAAGCGGGCAGCCTTAATGTGCTGACAATGGCAACTATTCGCCGGTTCGGTGAGGACGTACTTATGAAAAATTTGTATTTGATGTTTCTAAATCCCATGATCTTCGATTTGGATGATTAGATAATTTGCCAGCTAGCAAGAACATACATAGGACAAATTTTAATTTCATGTTTCTAAACTCTATGATCTTCAATTTGGATGATTAGATAAATAGTTAATTTTAGGATTTTTGAACATTTTGTACCCAATAGAAGGGCTAAATCTTCCAAAAGATAGTCAGATCATAGGATATACGTGGACAATTGTGATAGGACATTTTCTTGCCTCCCTAGTGTGTTACCATGGTCCACTATACTAGTGTATTGATGATCTAAGGATGGTAACACAATTATGACAATTGTAGATTGGGTTAGATGGGTTTAGAATGGGTGTGAATAGTTGTAAAATCATGCGGTATGTGTGGGCAATTATGAAGGGATTCATTTTTTGCTTCCTTAGTGTGTTACCAAGGCCTGCTATACTATTTTGTTGATGATTGAATAATGGTAACTCAATTATGACAGTAGTAAATTAGGTTAGATCGATCTAGTATAGATGTGGATGGTGGCTAGATCATGATGTATGTGTGGGCAATTATGAGAGGATGCATCGTTGCCTCCCTAAAGTGTTGTCATTTCCCATTATACTAGTAAGTTGATGATCTAAGGATATAAACCCAATTGTAATATATGCAAATTGAGTTAACTGACGAGTGTAGATGTGAGCAATGTGTTAGGACGCGGTTGTGCCTCCCTAGTGTGATTTTATTACCCCGTCCATTAGCGTATTGATCATTTAAGTATGAAAACCCAATTGTGACAGTGCAAATGGGGTTAGATGAACAGATAATCAAGAATGGTATAGGATGTTGACAATATACTTAATTTAGTGTGATATATGCCATGATCTAAGTATATCTTTCCTACTTAATGAGTTTTATAAACTCGTACCTTGGTTATTTGTTTTAGATAATGTAGTTCATGGTGATTGAGTAGTCATGGACTAGATAGATGATAAAGATTTTATTTCATTTTATGTTTACATGATTGTAATCTATGAACATATTATTAGAATAAATCAGCCTATTTCCTTTAATTTGTGAGGATTTATGAATATCTTTATGTGTTATGTTACATTGGAATATGAAAGATCATGGGAAATTCATCATCAAATTTAGAATTGCAATCATTATTGCATTTTTGGGTCCAGGCCATAACAATACATCATCACCATGGGCTTAAAACATGCAATTTACTTAGTAGACAATCCAACTTATTAAATCTTCAAGATATAATTTAATTATTTGACATTAAAAATATCTAAATTAGATATTAAAGTTGGCACATGAATAAAATATTTTAAATATTATTCATTTTATATTAATAAAATTTAATACAAATTTTAATTTTAAAATCACGAGGGGGACCAGCAGTGGTAGCACTCTAGTGACTAGCCCTCTCTAGTCATCATGAAAAGGATAACCACATGTACCAACAAAAAAGCATGCATGAGAACTCCACCAAACCATGTTGGTAGTCTTGAGTAGAGGTGTGCATTGGCTCGGGTTTAGCCAGAACCTACCTCGAACCAAACTCGAATTTTGCTAGGGTTGAGCTATGAAATTCTTTAAAAAAGCAAACCTAGGTAGAGCCCAATCTGAACCCGACTGAGTGGTGGGTTCAGTCCGGATTTAGGGTTCATGTACCTTGACCAAACTTGAACTCGGTTGCACTAAAAAAATTAAAAAATAAAAACCTAAAAATCTCCTCGACACTCAGCCCATTTTGGCATTCTCTCCTGCTCTTGTTCTCCAGTGGTAGCACTCTGGTGACTAGCCCTCTCTAGTCATCATGAAAAGGATAACCACATGTACCAAAAAAAAAGCACACATGAGAACTCCACCAAACCATGTTGGTAGTCTTGAGTAGAGGTGTGCATTGGCTCGAGTTCAGCCAGAACCTACCCCAAACCAAACTCGAATTTTGCTAGGGTTGAGCTGTGAAATTCTTTAAAAAAGCAAACCAGGGTAGAGCCCGATCTGAACCCGACTGAGTGGTGGGTTCAGTCCGGATTTAGGGTTCGTGTACCTTGACCAAACTTGAACTCGGTTGCACTTAAAAAATAAAAAATAAAAAACTAAAAATTTCCCCGACGCCTAGCCCATTTTGGCATTCTCTCCTGCTCTCGTTCTCCTTTCCCATTCTATCCTGTAGCCCCGCTCCCATTTTTGACATCAACCACCGAGTGGAGGCATCATCGGCGGAGATTGATGGGTTAAGTGCTGATGGTGCTGACATCTTTGCCTTTTCCCATTCTCTTTCGCTCCTATTTTTGATTTTTCTCTTCTTCTTTCTGCCCAAAATCGTCGGAGTGGAAAGCACCAAGTGGAGGCATCATCGACGGATGACTGAGTGCTAACGGTGAGGCCAGATTTTCATTCTGGAGTGTTTTCTTCATGATGATTGCGAAATTTCAATTAATCATACTCTTCAAGTATAAATATATGAATGTAATGATGGATGGGTGTATAGTGACAAACTCATATTGAAGATGGATAGATGTATGTTGACACACTCATATTGAAGATGCATAGATGAATACAATGGCTTTGTATTGTTTATGACAATATAGTGCGGGGGAGATTACAGCTTTCTATCATCATGTCATATAATGATATTCTGCATGATAGCATGTTAGTTTTGTATCACTGGTGGCATATGACAAAATACTGAATGGGATCCATCTTGGCTGGATACATTACCTGATTCATGTGTAAATCCACTACCTCAAAAACAACTGCTTATTGGCATATTGCTCATTATGGTTATGTAGACCCTTTCTTTGATTCTTCACCAATTTTCTGTTGTTCATATCCTTCAAAAAATTTTTTTGCTATTTCTTTTATTATTTTCACTTCAACCATGGAGGGAATTTGCAAACTTTTACTTAATTGAGGGCCTTCTTTGATCAAGATATATTCATGCATCTAGAAGATTTGAAATTCTTTAATGGAAGAGTTGTAAAATGGACCCCTTCACTATTTTTCCAATTAATTGGCCTTAAGCCATCAAAATGTTTATTTCATATTGAATATGGCCTTAGTAGATTTATTTTCAAAGATCTAGCTGATAGGTAATCATCATCTTGAAGAATGGCTTGATATACCAAGTCATTGAAACCACATAATATTATAGACTCTAATCTCTTCCTTATTTTCTCAGTTTTTATTGTTCCAATGTAAGATAAGATGCATTAGTGCTGGTCAAGAGGACATATTAATGTTCTAATTTAATATATGATGCATTTTTGTTGATTCAATCAATTATTAGCTTCAATATAACATGCCAAAGCGTTATGATTCCCAAACTATGAGCTATGGACCTAGTTTGAATCCCTTCACAGTCTGCTTATAAGCTTTGACCAACTTTATTAAGCTTATTTTATTTTTATGAACCCTTCAATATCCTGGAAACAAGGCCCAACCCTGTTATTTCTTAGGCTTGGGATTGTTATTTATCATTTCTTCTCTATGTTAGTTGGTTAGAAAATTCTGGGTCAGATATTGTCATGCTCATACCATTTGTTCTTTGCATGATATTTTGCTATTTTTATATTTCTCTTTTTACCCATTTGTTAGAAATTTATTGATAAGAAGCCTTTGACCATCTATGGACTTTATAAAGGTTCTTAGAATAATGAAATGTGCCTTGGAACATGTTCAAGAAGCAATGATGTTGTGGAACCAATGGTGAAGCAACAATGGTTTGTTAATTGCAATGACTTGGCAAAGGAAGCCCTTGATGCTGTCATGGATAATGCTAAGAAGAAGATTGAGATTATCCCAAAACAATATGTAGCTGACTAGAGGAGGTGGTGCAACATGAGCTCTTATTTTTTATGAATTCTTGTTCATGTACTACATATTACTTACTGCTTAGTCATGAAGTTGGCCATAAAAACAAATACAGATTGAAGCATTAGAAACCTTTTAAAGAGCTACATGGCAAGTTCTCATGTAACGCCCTGCACCCCTACCCTATGCATTTTGACCCTTTAGGTCAATTCTATCTAACATTTCTCACACCAGGGTCGATGCAAGACGCTGTCATCTTATATTCTAGAGAAGAATCCTACCGAAAATCCGACAGAGTCTCTCCTGAAATATAAGGTATTTCTCCTGCATAATCATGAATCACATAATAATACAATTCTATTTATCTATATAACATAGACAAAATCATTAAAACTCACTCATACATTAAAACTCATCAATACACCCACAGCTGCATGCCTGAGACTAGAACTGAATCATGATGGCAATACACCTCATTAAATTAAGGTAAATCCATTAACAATATCATAACTAAATGACTATGACATGCCAATGCTTCTCATTTATATCATTTGGAGCCTTCTAAATACAAGTACACAAATACCCTATGAAATCACAATTCCAAATCATTATACCAAAAGGACAACATCTTCAATCTTGATCACCAGTCCCAACCTGTAGTTGGGATTCATTATCTGACCTGTTAGCTAAAAATTAAAATAAGGGTGAGTCTAAACAAACTACGTAAGTAGGCTATGTAATAAAATAATAATTAACAATAGAGATTCATCAAGCATCCCTAATCACATTCCATATAAATAGCATTTCATTAAACATAAATCAAGCCTATACCATTCAGGCATAGTCACGGCGTACCGTCTCAAAATCTCAACATGCTATGTCAAATCTCATCATGCGGTAAGAATACATAATCAATCTACATCTCACATAAGCTTATGAAATCACATGTTTGGGGATACTCACTTATCCCTCATCCTCACATACATGCCTGCATACATGTACACCTATATAGCTCAAATCCAAGGAATATCATTATTCTTTTCATTTAGACATCCATACATAAGAAGAACAAGGCATTACAAAATAAGATGGGATATTCTCTATCCTTTCACATCCAAGTCCTCACACAAAGGGTTTCAATAGGCATGCACTCATACAAATATAAACCACATTATGGGATATTCATTATCTCTTATTACCTCATACATTCATAATAACCATAGTATAGCTCACTCATATAAGTTCACAAATCTTGGGGATCCACACAAATCACAATACACATATATAATCATATTACAACATAATAAATCATGGGATATTAATAATCCTAAACATTGCACATGATAACATATACTTCACAACACAAGCGATTATGTGATAACCATTATTCCCATTCACTTATACATGTCACAAGCAAGACATGGGATAATCACCATCCCTACATTCCATACATCTACATACCTATTCATAATAACAATAAGCCATGGGATAGCTACTATTCCCATCCAATCACATAGTCACACAAGGACAACCTACTTACAATATATGGGATATTTGTTATCCTCATTCCATTCACACCAATAATATGGGACAACTATTATCTCCATCAACAATATACAGAAAGGCCAATCTACTTACCTAAAGAAAAATCACAAGGTAAAGCTTTCAACCCGCAGCTTTAGCTTCCTATTCCACATCCAATGGGCCCTATAGATATGATCATGATAACATACATTACTATTACTCAAAGTCCATAATTTCTC
Organism: Pouteria campechiana; assembly: GCA_036873735.1. Lineage (NCBI taxonomy): Eukaryota > Viridiplantae > Streptophyta > Magnoliopsida > Ericales > Sapotaceae > Pouteria > Pouteria campechiana. Next base: position 15,715 of record JAYJMB010071320.1, on the reverse strand, counting down.
ATCAAAATTCATCGGACTCTACATATGTCATATGAATTACAACTCAATTACAATTTGTTCCTCATTAAAACATTTAGTCAAATAGCTTATATGCATCACTTATTTGGAAAATCTTCAATAACACAATTTAGGGGATTTCACTTCCAAATATATGTAATGAACCCATAGTATCATTAACCTTGAATTTACCTTAAATATTTTTTAATCAAGCTTCTAACTCAATTAAACCATACATAATCATATTTTACACGAAACTCCCTTGTTTACTATTCATAGATTATTATTCATAGCCATAAACAATGAATAATCTGATGTTATTGAATTCAAATCATGCCAAATATACTAAAATCAACTAATTAAAACTTTACCCCATCAATTTACATGAATTTTCTCAAGAATTTTGGTTCACATGTAACACCTGAGGCATTAAATGAAGAGATCATAGCTATGAGGGCTATTCTAGTCATTAGGCCTACGAAGTGATTTTGAGTAAGGTCATTTATATGACTTAAATGACTAATATGGCATGAGTATTATGTGCAATGTAATATATAGGTGCTATTGAATTGAAGTTTTATGATGGTTTTGGAGTTTTGAACTATTAAGTTGAAAGTTATATGAAAAGAACTTAATAGGTGAATTTGAGCAAAAGCATATATTTGAGCTATACGAAGAACCTAACTAGTCATCATAGGTATTGTGATGTATGTGAGACATTGATTTTAGCCTCTGATGAAATTCAAATGAAAATAGCCTATGATGTTACGTATAGCAAAAAATTTTTGGTAAGAATAACTGAATATGTGGTTTTTGAAAATTGACTTCAAATGAAGTGATAAACTATATAAACATACTCCATTTCATGTATGTGATGTGTGGGAAGTGATTTTTGATATATTTGAAGTATTTTATGTAAAATGAGGTTATGAGTGATGTTTCATAAGTATAAATTCTAAAATTTGAGTAACTCTTGTAATAGACGGGTTATTACTTGAGTTTAGGGTGATATTAATGTTATTAAATGATCATTTTAGAATGATTAAACAAAAGAATAATTAAAATTTTAAAGTAATTTAGGATAGAAATGCAACACCCCATAATTTTGGAGTTAGTTTATGTGTTAAACATTAACATATGATGAATGGAAACTGAACATTACAATAGGGTTACTTATGCTCTATTTTTAACATATTTATGGACAGATTTAGAAAAAGTGTTCAACATGAAAGTTATATCCCTTGAAATTATCTATATAATGGAATAAAAATCACTTAATTTTGAGTTCAAAAGAGTAAGTTATTATTAATACACCGAAACTATTTTGTATACTAAAAAATAACAAGATGAGCAAGATGAGTCAACTTTATCTAAACTTTTGGCATATTTTTGGGCTTATATGGGAAAATTAGTTAACATGAAAGTTTTATCCCTTAAATTTATCTTTCTAATGTCGCCAAAATCAAGTGATTTGGATATCTTAAGAGGGAGATATGGCTGAAATATAAAAAATACTCCTAGCAGGCGGTAAGGAAGGAGGCTGCCAAACTGGCTATGGTCGGATTCAATGGCATATACCTTGCTATCCATTGGCAGGTGGTATTGCAGGAACTGGCTATGGTATGATAGGCGGCTGCCATATGGTGGTAGCCAAATGTTTTAAGTCTGGTCCGTCCCATTTCAACCCCATTTTATCTCGCTCTTCTTCCCCACGCCCTAGAGATGAAACCCATCCATATCCACCCCATTTTCAATTAATTTCTTGATGGAATAACATTGTTTAGGCATCAAATCCATAACTCATGTATTCCAACTTGAGATTTAGTTATTGAAACTATGAGAAGAAGAAGACTCATTTTTCTGTAACCCATGGGGAGATCTTGGAGATTTGGAGCCTTATTCATGTGATGGGGAAGAAGCCACATGTGAATGGCTTGGTAAGTTTATTTTTCTTTACTTAATTTGTGTTTATGCATGATTAGGGTTTTGGAAATTTGGAAATTTTGAAGAAAAATGATGAATTTGACATAGTAATCATGGGAAAATGATGTGTTGGGACTTGATTGAGCAAGAGAAATTTTGATTTTGCTAAGCTAGGGTTTCTACCTAATTGTGAATAATGAAAATTTTGTAAAAAGGATGAGGTTATGTATAATTAATATGGGGGAAATGATTAATGGTATGATTATGATGTTCTAGGACTTGTTTGGGGTCATTTGGACCGGTGAATTGAATTTTGAATCATGACCTAGTTTAAGTCAAGTTGGTGTTTTGGGCATACAGACTATATAAGCCATGAATTGATTGAATGAAAGGCCTAATTGAGTTATTTTAATGATATTTAAGTATTAACCATATTAATTACAAGATAAATATAATAAAAAATGAAGAATTCTTGTGATGCTCTATTGAAAAATGTTAGTTTAATTGATGTTTATCACACATTTGATGATCATAGCCTGAAATTGGCTATAAAAGAAATGATAATATGACGTATTGAGTATATGATTACAAATAGTTAAGTAAATGAGATTGTGACCCTGTACAGGATAATCTGAGAAGGATAAAAAGACAAAGCTGGAGGAAAGTGGTTTGAAACTAAAGGCCTAAGGTAAGTAGGTGCCCCTTTACTTTGATTGAATGTGTAATTGGTTGGGGATAATGAATATCCCATTGATTTAAATCCGGGCTTACGTGTTTTGATTTGAAGATAATAGATATCACATTTTTGCTTAAGATTGATGTTTATATCAATTTTTAGAGATAATGGGTATCCCTTGGATTTATAAAAATTGATGTTGTCTTGACCTTGGATATCTAATGTGAGGGATAAAGATTATTTCTTTGTTGTAGGTTTAATTTGAAGATTGGTTGATTGGAGGGGAATGATATTGATTCCCTATTTGATATGAATGGATAAACGTATGTTCTTATTACCTATAGGGTTGTGTCCTAGCTGAATAACTATGCCAAATGGCTATTTATTGAGGGTGTAATGACTAGGCAGAATAAGGAGATGAGTTTTATCCCCTGATTATTGGATTAAAATAATGAGGACATGGTCCTCATAGTATCATTAATGTATTATATCTCTAATCATGATTGGACTGAATTATAAAAATTATGATTTGATTATTTATTATTTATTATTCGTACCTACTTACTGAGTTGCCCGGACTCATGCCTTCTTGTTTAAATTTTTAGTTGACAGGTCATGCAAAGGGTTTATGAGAAAGATTGAAGACATTTGGATGATATGATTGAATGTTGGGATTAGAATCCCGTAAAATGTTTGTTTAAGTGTGAATTTCTATAATTATGTAAAATTATAATTAATGTATTAAAGAATTGGATTGACATATCTTAGAAAATGATGTATAATATTGTGACAACATGATGTATTTCCCCTAAAGTGTAGTGTCATCATAGTGTAATACAGGTCCTGGGCTGTGTATAAAATGAGTTAGTTTAAATTATTATTGTATGTTTATTAATTCAATTATTGTATTAATAAATGATGTATATCAGGTTCTAATCTTGATATTTTAGGAAAAATTTTATCAAATTTTTAGTAGAAATCCCATTAAAAATTAGGTAAACTAGAAAATTAAGTTAAAGTTACCCCACCCTGAAAGTGAAAAAATAATGGTATGATCATAGTATATTTGTAGTGTAAAATGGAGTAATAGCTCCGGGAGGGCGGGGCGTTGCATTACAATAAGGGAAAATGCAAAATCATACTTTTTTATTCCAACACAGATCACACTAATATCATCACAAAACATTTGTTAGCTAATTCCCTTCATTAATTTGCATCAAATCATCTTCCAATCATCCCAAAATTATTGTTCACGAATGGGTTCCTAACCCTAGCAAAGTGGAAATGAAATTTGATTGAAAAAAGAGGCTACTTACCATAAATTTCGATTATGGCCATCGCCCCTAAGTTGGAATCCAAGCTTAAAACTTCAAGGAGCCACCTCTTAATGTAGAAAATAGAATTTCTTCCACCCATAGCCGTCCAAACAACAAAAAATTGATTTTAGGGAGGTGCTTAATCATTCCCATGTAAATAATATAATTTTCTAGCTAAATCATGATAAAATGGGGTGGAAAAAGTCATGGGGAATGGTAGGTTTAGGATAGGGGATGTGCAAGGGAAGAAGGAGGAAAATGAAATGAAGAAAAGGGGAATTAAACCTCTTAAGGATAGTATTTTTACGATACTCTGATTTTTACGGTACTCTGTGGGACCAGGAAATCTGTGATGCAACACTAAAACTTTTGTCCAACATAGTGGTAGTAATTTGAGTATAACTTTTACATATGAAGTCCAAATTATATAATTTTTAAGAATTTAGAAAGATAGATTTAAAGGATACAACTTTAATATTAACCACTTTTTCCAAATCAGCCTCATTTATCTCAAAATTTTATATAAAGTGATAATTTTTGGTATTTTTGGTACTTTTCACCTATGCGGAGCAATTTTAGTGCATTGATTATAACTTCCATATCCGATATCAAAATCACCTGATTTTTAATAAGTTAGAAATATAATTTCAAGATATACAAATTTTATGTTGAACACTATTTCTAAATCATCCATCATCTAGATCAAAAATTGGACATAAGTGATCCCTTTTTCAAATTCAGCATTTTCTTAATATACACTTGTGCACTTTTTGGTTTTTTTCCATTTCTCTTTTATTTAATTTCATTCTTTTCCACCCATTTTCACATGATTTTTTCATATAAATTATGATCACAAAAATATAATGATTCACTTACATAATTAGAAATAATACCATGTAATTATTTAAACATATATATATATTAATTTTCGTCATAAATTTTGCATCATGTCACAAAATCTTCCAAAATTCTCATGCATTTTAACCATAAATTTTTTATATATTATAACACAAAAATGCACATAAATTTTCTCCACTAGTCATAATTTAAATCATATAATAATACATATAATCAACATAATTTTATTGGATTTCCATGAAATGATACACATTGGAACCATTTCATTTCACCCCTTTTTCTCATATTTTCCAATGATAACTCCATATAATTTAGGACATAAAATAATAATAATAATAAATTCCTTACATAATTAAAGATAATATCATGAAAGAAATTGAACATATGTGCATTAATTTCATAGAATTTCTTGCATTTTGTCATGCACCATTTCATCCCAAATTCTAGTAAATTCTCATGCACACAACTAAAATTTCAATTTACTACATACATAAGGCTCAAATCATAGCTATTCCAACAATAATCCTTAATTTAACACCCCTGGGTGTTACATCCCATTCTCTAGCTAAGGCATGTTTATTTTGAGACACTTCTATAGCTCAACATTGGATAGAATTAACTAGATTTTTAGTTCAAAATCTAAATTTATATTACGTTCTTTACTAGAAATAATGTAAATTAAACTTCTCATAAATTGGAATAACTTTTGTATTTAGTAACTTCAAAAATTACCAAAGTAATAGTTTTTTGTAGTTAGTTACAATTGTACAATTAAACCATCATTGCAGGCATGTCTATGTGTATTAAAAATCCAAACATGAACCGAACCCAAAGGGTTAGGATAAGGGTTGGGCAAAAGTTTTAAAAGTAGGATAGAGGTTAGGGTTGAACACATATTTTACATATAGGGTTAGGATTGGGTAGCCTCCAACCCGAATTGAACCCGACCCATGCACACCCCTAGTCATGAGGAAGGCATTAATGATTTAAAATGAGATATAATATAAGAATGATTCTTTAAACTATAAATCATTATCATCATGATTTTTAAACTATACATCATCATTATCATGATTTTTAAACTATACATCATCATTATCATGATTTTTAAACTATACATCATCATCATGGGCTTAAAACATCCAATTTGCTTATTAGATAATCTAACTTATTAAATCTTTGCATCATCATCATGGGCTTAAAACATCCAATTTGCTTATTAGATAATCTAACTTATTAAATCTTCCAAATATAATTTAATTACGTAACATTAAATATATCTAAATCAGACATTAAAGTTTATCACATAAATAAAATATTTTAAATATCATTTATTTATTTACTATAAATTTTAACATTTGAAATCATGGTGGGACCCACCAGCGGTAGCACTCTGGTGGCCATTCCCTTTCTAGCAATCATGAGAAAGATAACCATCTACCAATGCAATAAACAGTAGGGTGAGTCCCATGGCGATCCACACTAGCTCATGATGGGTAGTTACGAGCAAGGCATTAATATATCCCACCATTTACAAGTCTCATTCATGTGTCACCTAAAAATCTTTTACAGAAGGAAATAACTCTACAAGAACCTTATGGGTGACAAAACCAAACAAAATGGAATTACGGAAGTAGTAGTTGTAATACCTAGTGGATAATTAAAGACAAAAATGATAGGATTAACTTAAGAATTTTAACATTTTGTGTATTATTTAGACAAAATAATTTTAAAAATTTGTAGGGATAATTCATCAAGATAATGGCATGTGTATAATATGGAATTTGCAAATGAGTGCTAATTTTTATGTGATACTTGAAATATATTTATTAAGGGAGGTAAATGAATTGTATTGATCTTGATTAATTAATTAATTAGATTAATTATGCATTATAGTAATTAAATTATGAAGGAATTCATTCATGAAATTTAATATATTTATGAGGAGAAGATTACATAATGTAATGATCTTGATTATATGACTAAATTGGGAGAGAAAGTAGATGCATGTATACGCAATAAAATGTGGCTGTGGAGCACCAAAAGGACTATAGCTTAGTTACTCCACCACCCTCTCTTTTTCAAGCTCTAATTGTCCCTTCACCCACACCACCCCCACACATCCTCTTCTTCCCCTTACTATCATATTCATGTCCCATTGTTCCATGCCAAATTGGTATGGAAGAATTCAACAATAGGTGTAAATTGATGAGCACATGAAGAAGGCTTGGATTGTTGCTCCATTGGATGTAGCAGGAGGAGAAGAACTTGTTGTTTTCATGCATCTAGTTTCTATGTTCTAGAATTTGATGGAATCAAGTTGAAAATGTTGCAATTGGGAAAGAATCGATATCTACTTGAGGTAATTGCATTCAATTGCTGTAATTTTCAAATTGGATTGAAAAACCCCAATTGCATATTCTTTTTAAGGGGGATTGTTATAAAATTTCATGGAAAATTCATGGGGGAATGGTGTATAGACATAATTATAGTATAATGGGCATGATTTGATGATGAAAATTGGTATAGGTTGCTGTCCTCGAATTTGGATAGCAACATTGGGCATGGACAACAACAAAATGGACCGTGGATAGGGTATGTGGTGATGGAATGGTGAATTGATGAAAATTGTGATGAATTGGTTGGTTAATATTATATTTTGATGTTAAACTAGATTAAAAATGAATGTGTAATGTTGGAAACAAGTCTAATTATGATGACACTGTAAAGAAAGTTCCAAATTGAATGTTGCATATCATTTGTTCGGTGAAATGCCTCTAAGAAGAACAAGTGGAAATTGAATGAATCAATTAAGACATCAAATTAGCCATTTGATGATCATTCAAAATAGATTATTAGGGTCCTTAAATCATGTTTGATAATGAATTAAATATGGACAACGATATGAGTGTATTGTAGTGGAAAAATTCACATGAATTGCATTGGAAAACTATCCAAAAAATGGGCAACATTGTGCTTAATGAGATTGCCCATTGTGGATGAATATATGTTTAGAGTTAATGATCTCCACCAAAGTGAACTTATAAATAAGGAATTGAGTAATGGAATAAGACAAATTTTATTGAGATAAGTGAGTGAATTTCACCTATGTTATGAGTTGAATTGTATATCTTAATTGAAATACATGTGAACGTAGGATCAGGAGTGGAACTTGAGATTTTATAAAGAGTGCTTCTTCACATGAGGTAAGGAGGTTACTTTACTATGTGAATGGATGTGTGAATGAGGATAGTAAATATCTCATATTGGTATCTTGGCTTGTGTGACTAGGTAGGGATACTAAGAATGTATTAGTTAATATGTTCTATATTTCATGGTGGTATACATTTGTATGTTGGAGGATTGTTCAATGCCACTGTGATGAATAAATTATTAGGCATATGAAGCCTATGTAATTAAATTGATGAAAGGTACTTGTACTTCATGAACTCGTTCTTAATATATATATATATATGTGTGTGTGTGTGTGTGTGTGTGTGTGTGTGTGTGAAAATATGGATTAAAAGAAATGAAGATTACCTTGTGACTGTCGATACTTATATATGGGTACATGTGTGGGTCAGTACTATGACAAAGGATCTTTCTCTTTGTATCAATTGTTGTTTATTATGCTCTGTGAATGTATATGGAGATGAAATGAGAAGTGATATATGAACATGTATATGGGCTTGATGATTGTTTGTTTGTAGTGTGATCCTTTAAGGGTTACAATTTGACATGCTAAATGTCATTATTCTTGTGAGAACTGATAAGGGATGTTGAATATATCATTGTGTTACTTAGGAATGTGTTGTATATGAATTGGTGTTGCTTCTAATTCATGGCTTGAGAGGAACCGAAAAATATCTTATGATTATCTATTTATGATATGGCCTATCATTTTATTATATAGGTACATTAGTGTCGATGTAAAGATATATATGGACGGATAAGTAGAATGATTATTTACCATTGCCATGATATATGATTATTGAGGGGCATTTGGATTTCATTATGTGATTGCATTGTTGTACATGTATTTATAAATAGTTTTGAATATTCTACTTTTTAATTGATTATTGCTATCCTTTCTACCTATTTATTGAGTCTGTAAAGACTCACTCCTTTATTTTACATATTTAGTTAGCAGGTAGAGATGGGTACTCAGAAGAGCAAAGAGAAGATATGATTGTACTGATAACGCTATTGTTGTGTAGATGTAATAAAATTAAAATTTTCCTCAAGACATATTTAATTATAATTGTCCATTCTTATTGATGTATAATGGTTCCAAATGTATGGGCATGTCATGTAAAAAATGTTTGTAATATTATAGATGGGTTTTGTATATTAGTAACCGGTATGTGTATTGCCATCACGATACGGCAACAATTCTAGGTAGCTGTGGGTAAGTTTTATAGTTTAATGACTGTGTTTTAAGATTTCTTTTGGAAATGTATAAATGTATACAAATTTTATTATTGTGTCATGTATGTTGTACAAGCAAGAAAAGCATCATATTATAGGGGAACCTTGCCAAAAATTCTGTAGAAAATTGGCATATTTTAAGTTGATATTAAGATTAATAGCCTCCTTAGGCGGGTTTGACATAGTCTTTGCCTACTTCTTCTACCCCAAAGGCCTCTCCTTCATTCATCAATATTAAAGTTATGTTTTTTGAGATCATTTTATTTGCATTAAGTAATGTGCATGCGGATTTCTATCTTGTTGGTTTTGATGGATCGATATTTGTTATCATGCATGAACAATGAGTAGTGTCTTTTCATTCACTCATTGAATGAATTAATGTTGGCAATGATGAATATGTGAGTTTTAAATTTAGTTAGAAGAAAATGTCATCGATCCCACTAGATGCACCATGGAGAGGTTGTGCATCATGCTTCCCTCTACCCCTCAACCAAGAAGATGTGCAACAAGCCAAAATTTGGACACGAACTCTTCAACAATATAATCGTGATGACAACATCATGTATAGAGGCAACAACAAATTGCATGATAGCACTCACCACCATGTGTTTCGATGGCATAATACACACTTCGGTGTTTGAGAATGGATTCCAAGCGAGGCCTCAAGATAGCACTCCTAGCAATGTTTACTACAGTTTAGAGAACCATGTCCATCATGGTAGTGTTCCTCTTAATCCCAACCACCCCATCCCTCACATCTTCGTTAGCACGATGCTCAACCATGGTTGGTATACCCCTGTCAATAGAAGGATTGATGTTTTTCGACATGAGATATATGTATAATGCCTCGCATCCCCACCCTATGTGTTTTGACAATCTGAAGCTAGGGCTGATGTGGAACACTACCATTTTTCTCTTTTGAAAAGAAATTTTCCCATAATCTCATAATTTTTTTTATTTTTAAGAAAAATATCCTACCTAAAATCAGGAAGAGTTTGCCCTAAAATATAAGTATTTTATACTTGATATACATGTATGAAATCAAATATAATTTACAATTCCATAATTATAAGACTACATTTATATTTAAAATACTCACACCCGTACTCACAGCTTCGCCTAAGATCGACATGGTATCATGATGGTAATGCATTTTCCTGAATTAATACAAATCCATTCACAATATTATACTTAAATGAATATGATATGCCCGATGCTTATTATATTACATATTATACATCACATTAAACTCTTAATTATAATCATACAAATAGATTATGGGATTACAACCCAACACATCGTACAACAATAAAATATTTTTAACTTCTGCTCTCTAATTCCAACCTACAGTTGGAAATCTTTACCTGTCAGCTAAAAACATAGAATAAGAAGATCTGAGTCCAGACAACTTAGTAAGTAGGCAGAAATAGAAAACCATGATAAAACATAATAAATGAAAACACATATTCTAACTCAGAACATGAATGAAATATATTATTGCAATATACTCATGAGGCTTCAATCATCATTAATCTAATAACTATACTGTGCCATTTATGCTTATAATGTCACAATTTTTGCCTCACCATTCAACCATTCTGGGCTCATCAAACAAAACTAGGTGCCATATAGACACCACATACACCAAAACTGTGTTATATAGGAATAACCTAATAGTTGTGCCATTAGGGCACCACATATAACTCATGGAATGCTTCCCATTTTATCAAGATATACATTCATGGAATACATAATTGAAGCAAGACTCATGGGATAAACTCTATCGCCACTCATCCATACAATCATCACTTTAAGTATAATTAGGGAATACATACTATTTCCTATCAATCCATCATTCATATAAACATTCACATAATATAATAGGCCATCAGCATTTTCATGAGATGACACTTATCCCACCTATTCTATTCATTCATATTATCACAAAAGCATACTCAACTTGGGATACTTACTATCTCTATCAATCTAATACAATTACAATTGTAATAACCAGCAACCTTAAACAGACATGGGATATCCACTTCCCTCATCCAAAACACTATGCCCGTATACAATCAATGAGATAACTACTAACCCCATCCATATAGGCATTCATTCAACAAAGAAGGGAGCTTACTTACCTACTGATGAATTACCATACATTTCTCAAGCTCCGTGACTTTTCATCCTACTCAGATGATCCTGTACAGAGCAACAATCTCATTCATTTATAAACATAACTCGAATTGATTCATTTCAAACTAATGAAATAGATATTATGATTGATTGATTGCTAAACCCATATACTTTCCAAATACATAATTGCATACTTATCATTATATAGTTCAAAGCCAACATTCTCACCATGGGTTCTTAAAGAATCTCATTTTCAACCATATGTAATCATCGTATAACATAACTAGAATACAACTAACTTCAATAACAATCTAATTATATATTTAATCCAATCAATTTGTGGCGTACATATCCCATACATCAAAATTCCTTTTCTAACTCCAATTATCTTATGGCTTAAAACATGTTTTCCATATCCAAATCATTCCAAACAAGCCTCATAACATTATAATCAATGCATTAAATATTTTTCCCATAATAATTTCACATAATTCATGAAATTCCTAAATTTTATTATTTCTAAAACCCTAGCTTAGAGTAAAATATCAATTCTCTTGTTCAATTAAGTTTCAAAATCTCATTAAGCATAAATTAATTATTTCTCCCATGATTTCTACTCATAAGCTACGAAATTGGAGCAAAATCACTGTTCATCTTCCCAAAATCCATTGTTCACGCATGAGTAAAAACCCTAACAAACCAAATTTATGAAAATTAAATAAAACAAATGTGCTTATCTACAGATTTGGGTATGACTTCTTGCCTTGCGTAAGAATCCACCCTCAACTTTGCAAGAACCCACTTTAAATCTCAAAAAATCAAATTTTCAAGCTTCTTGCACCATTCTCCACCATCCAAACCAAAGAAGAGGCATGCTTGATCGAATCCCTTAAACAAAGCATATTACAAGCCAAAATCATAAGGTTTTGGGGTGTATAAAGCATGGAGCAAGAGGGTAGGGCATGGGGGAACTTTTTTCAACAAAAAATAAGTAAAATAAAGTATGTTCATCCAAATTTTAGCAACCATTATTTACAAGAAAAATTTATTTAGTTGTTAAAAATTTGTGACAATAAATTCTTGTAACAAAATACTAGCTTTGTTGCAAAAAGTTTAATACTTTGTAATAAATTGATATCCTTGCCTATGATAAATTTTCAGCAAATAAATTATTTTTAGTTGCTAAATTTTGTTGCTTAAAATCAATTTTGTTGTAGTGGTTACTAATAATGCTTCCTTTCAGTTCTCATGGTGGCACTCTTGTTGTGAGGCAAAGATGGATAAAAGCCCACATTCGATGAAAGAAACATTTTTTTCATCTATTTTTGTACTGATATTACACTCAACTACTTATAATTATCTTTTATTTTTTATAGTATTATTTTAAAGAAAATTATCAACTCTAATGTTAAAAATTCTGTTGGCTCAAGAAATAAAATATCAATTCGATACGTTAAGAATTGTCTTGTAAGGCTTAAAAATTTGGACGATTTTTCTTTTAAAGTGGAGTAACATCAGACCAGAATCCCTTCACCACAGCAGCCTAAACGTATGCTTCCATACAGAATTTGTGAGAGAGACGACGGCAAAAGGTTGGCCAAAGGGCAATAGTCTACGGCTTCGAACATTATATGCTGTGCATTTCATAATCCACCTTGGCTTATATATATGGATGATTTGACCACTTTATAAGTACAGTTATAAGACATCATGGGTTTAGCATTGGTTAGTTGCTACTTGCTAGTTGTTAGGAGCCCAAATCATTATTGTTAGGGCTAAGTTGAGGTCATAAAGCTATGGCCGGGTTGAAATTTTTGCCAATATGATTAAGGTTGGGTTTACCAAAAGGCCAACCACCACCACCTAAAATTTCCGGCCAATCCACTCAGGCTTAAAATGTGGCATATCAGAAGGCCTTTGTATTTATTCGTTGAAATTTCTTCCTAATGCATCATCGGGCGAGCTATCTGTCAGCAAAGAAAGAAGACTCCCACCGATGGTACAGGTTCCCATGGACTAAAGGCCTGTTTGCTTCACTGCAAGGGAAAAGAAATTATTGAAAAAAAATAAAAAAACAAAAAAACTACACAGCCACAAATTAACACCTTTTGAACGGAAGTAGTATAATATTTCGGTGTAATAGTTGCTTTTCCAGTCCTTGTGCGCATCAAAACAGAGCGGCATAGAATCATTGACTGCTCTTGATCAACTTAAAACTAGAAAACTATGGTTCGAATGGACAGAGGTCGAACATTTTCAATTAGGTCCTGTCAGTTAATGATCTTCTCCATGGTTAGACACATTGCAGCTTCTCTCAAAAAGCTCCTTTGACAAGAAACTGCAGTGGAACTAGCATCCACAATGATAGTTGAAATAGCACAACAGTAAATCTTCTTACACAATTTGGAGGTCATTACAACAAGACCATCTTTATTAGCCTTCTTTAAAATCTCTGGAATTAAAGGAGTTTCCTAATATGGTTTGGGTTAAACCTCAAGGTTTAAGAGGGGGTTGGAACAGAGAGCCATCTCGCATGTTGGAAAAGATGCATGCACTTCTTCTGATATTGAGTGAAGGGTGACTGTTTGTTTCTCTGAGATGTAGAGCAAGGTTTCTAGTAGGGCGAAGATTAAATACCTATGAAGGTCATTTTAGGGTCGCTTTGACAGGAGACTTCTATCACTGCAATACCTGATGGCCAATCTAAAGTTAAGCAATGCAGAAAACTCACCCATCGTTACTCAAAATATATAGAAACTAAGAATAGATGATGCACAACCAAATCCATGGATGCTAAAGTAATTCTCCGTCTATTATATTCAAATGGAAATAATGATTGAGTGAAAATTGAAAGAAACTTATGTTTAAATTTCTTGATGAAATAATGGGGTGATTTTGAAAATTTACCAAATATTTTATTCATTTCAAAAAATTACAAGTTATATATCATTAGAAAGGTATTAAAATTTGGAGTCTAACTGTTCAAACAATTCTTTCAATGTATGATTTGTGCTATCATAAGATTAGAATTTATATGTGAAATTGAGGAAATGAAAATTTATTACTATTAGCATATCTAGTTGAGTTAAAAGAACCCATCATGGAATGTGGCATTTACCTTATCAGATGGGATTTCTCTATTGAATGCTGACATGAACAATAGATCTCAGCAGGCTCCATGATAATGGACACTTTCATGGATAGGAGCATAGGATCATCCCTTGATAAGCATTGCTAGGCATCTTTCTTCACCACAGGCCCACCAATCCAATCTCACCAGCATTAAATATTACAGTTTATTTTTCAGCCCATAGCTGGGCAAAGCTGGTCTCGTAAACAGCCAAATTCAAGAAGAGATTAGTATTGGAATATACCGGTGAACACATCAAGAAAATCAAAGCCAAAAACAATTATCTCAGGTCTACTGCTCCAAGATGGGTATTGGCCACTCCAGCTTTGACCAGGCCATCATCCATTGCATTAGTTCCGAAAGATGCACCAACAAAGGAGATGGGCAAGTGAGGATGCAAATTGTCAATTTCTTCGGCTGGATTTTCTGGGATTTTTATTTTATTTATTTTTATATAATACTTCTTTGAGATCAGTCTGGATGCCCCTTAATTTTACGTTGTGGTTTGATATATGCAATGTCCTTGGATCGCAGGTGGGTCAATAGATAGTGTTGTAACTAACTTTCACTATGTCTTAATCTTATTTAAATTATGGATTTCTTGGATATTTATCTAATCCACATCATGATTATAAAAGTGGATAAGACTTTTATAAAGGTCCACAAGTTATCTAGCATTTAAAGACGGGGTTTGTGAAGGTTCTGTTTCCTGAAAAGAAGTATAAAAGATGAATGAAACCCACAAAAGATGTAGGTGGCTTCTTCTTGTGGGTAGGAAACTTTGTGGACTATGATCCATCGCTTGCCCATTTGGCATTGGCAAATAAACCGCGTCCATTCCCGGTAAAATGAAAACATCTTCGCGCGTTTTCCAACGGACTTAAAAAACCAGCCTGTACAGTAAAAGTGAAACTAGTCAATGATATTAGCAGCCATATTCCTAACCGGAGAGTTTATACTAGAATCCATTCCAGTAATATTATAATTAAATTCGGGGCATTTTTTGAAATTTTTAAATAAGCAATTTGCGAGTTTATTTAAACTATTTTTAAAAATTTTATATAAATATTAATAGTATAACATATGTATGTAGAATATAAAGTTCAAATGTAAAATAAATATTATTATAAAAAATAAAATTCTATTAACTGTTTTGTTTAATAAGCTTTCATATGCCTTTAATAGGCTTATGAAAATTCTTTAAAGCCATAGAAAATTTTAATAAACTTTAGTGATATTTAACAAAATGTA
>JAYJMB010071309.1:0-17514 GCA_036873735.1 Pouteria campechiana | reverse complement strand
CAGTAGCATATCAACAAAACCAGCCATATTGTATCAGGAATTAAGTTTAATAAATGCTCCACAATAAGAAAGAGAATTGGACCAATCCACTGTTTATTGAAAATCTGTCACAGGCAGTGGGTCTTCTGTTTCAGAATCTACCTCGAATACAGTCCACTCGCATAAACAACACCATCACTGTCCCAGGCATTTTGTTTGTTAGCATCAAGAGAAAGGGCTTCAAGATTAGCAGATGAACCAAAGGCTGGTGGAGGATGAATTCTGCAGCAGAAGTGTAGAACGAGAAAACGATCAAATCAGAGAGAAGAGAAGGTAAGAAGCACATGTAAGGAGAAGGCATGACAAGTTGACAAATTATAGGCTACAAAACAAAGATGAAGTTGTGAATAAAAGTGATTAGAATTAGCTACCTCTGTCTGACAGCGTACTTTGAAGAAAACTGAGTATTATCCTCTGCCATTGAGTTTGACGAAACAACATGAATAAGATTTCCATCACTGACAGGAGGAACCTGAATAAAGATAAATTTCCCCAATAATTTCCAGATGGCTATACATATGAAGCAGACACCTAAAGTCCTCTATCATGTTGCTATGGAAACAAGGAAATGAGATAGCGAATCACTTGAATAAAGGCCCAGGGGAAGTCTCAAAATTAGCAAGATATGACCTATCTACCAGAGCAAAGAAAGGATTAACAAATGTTTACAGCCCTCAGTCTAAACCTAATTGTGCATATAAAGAGCTACCAAATTACATTCCAAGTTTCAATAGACACTGTCATGAGCTTTCTCCCTGGCATCTCCCATTAGATTTCAGGTCAGCATTTGTAAGCCAAGAATCATAGATTCATTTCCCTGAAAGATTCTGACAATTGACATTCTTGTCATAACGAAACAAAAGGATTGATTGCTTCCCTCAACATGGCTAAAAGTTGCGGCTACAACCCCACACCACAAACTATTGAGTGAGAAGTCTTAAATCTAGTGTTGCTTCCACTTCTGTACTCAGGCTGACAAAGCTGCAGAGTTTTCTCATGCCTTTATCTCTTCTAGAAGTATTTCGTGAACTCGGGGCATTAACGCTTGCTTGAGCTAAAAGAAAATTAGTACTTTTTAACTTGTCCGGGAGGCGGGTAGAGGATTAATAAAGGACCATCAGTGCTCAGTAGAGTGATTTATAGTCACAGCCGTCTCCCCACAGCAGAAGGTGACAAGTTGACAAATCAATCAGGAAAGCATATCAACTGGACCCATCATGGAAGTCTCAGGCATCACTGTTTTGCATCTAATTTTTAACATTGCTTCGAGCGTATTTCACAGGGCAAACTCTTATTGCTTTGTAAATAGCTAATACACCGGAATCGGTAAATGCATCAATAACAGACAATTATCAAGAAATCTAAAACACCAACTTAGAGAAGAGCCTACTCCATTTAAGACTTTCTAAGAAACATGTTCCTGATACCTGAACAATACGCACGTCGAATGCTGGTCTATTTCCGGGGTCATGCGCAAGCTGGAGCAGTCTCTTGTGAGCGAGAACATCCTCTGCCCTCTCCACATTGACATCCATCGCATACCTGACGACATTACAAAAACACGCAGAAAATGGAACAACGAGAAACAATCCAATCCACAGAGCACAGCCACAAAAGCTACAACGACTTCAATCGATCGAAACTCATCAACCCACTTCAGATCATGATAGGAAAACAAAATCAAAGACGCGTATGAAGGAGATGAAAGAAAGCAGAACCTGGCAGGGAGGCGATGGAAATGGGCCCATAGCTCGTCGTCAAAGCCGGGTTGAAGTGCCTCTTCAACGGCAGATTCGCGGAGGCGGCGAAGCACCTCCTCGTAAACAACTAGTTTCCGGCGATGCTGTAGAGCCCGCGGCGGCGTTGAATCGGCTGCTCTGCTGCTGCAGCTCTCGTTGTCTTCTACCGCCATTTCTAAACCCAAGGCGAGCGAAGGAAAGGGGTAGCAAAGACCTCCGGCTTTCCGTCTTCCTTCTTCAGATGAAGGAAGGAAAGGAAAAGAAGCAATCTCTCGTTTCACGTGAAGAAAGGGCAGAAAAAGGCAGCAGTCAGTCTCAGTGCGATAGAGGTATCTGCATGAGAGAGATGAGAACAGAAAAGATGCGTTGGATTTCTCCCTTCAAATGCAACCGAACGAGGAATCAATGCTTTCTCTCTTGTCTAGCGGAACGTACGAGATAGCGGGCGCAGAATTGCATACACGTAGGAGATGTGAAATACTCTGGCGACGGATGGATGATGCGCAGGCTCTCCTCCGCTATTGAGATCGCTGTGGCTCGCCGCTCGCATGGGATGGGTGGGGGCGGCACGTATCTTGAAACCTGGCTGGGGATGACTCTCTGCTGCCACATCAGAATGCGCTGGCTAGAGTAGAACCAGTCGCTGCTGCTCCTGATCCACGTCACGCTCAATGATACAGCTGCCGTGTACGAGCGTTAGCACACGTTCCATTCATGAGGGATGGTGGATTTCTCTCCACGAGTAGTAAATGGATCTGAACGGGTGGAATTGAATGTGTCTTTACGGGATGGGAACTACATTATTAATTTTTTTAATAAAAAAGAAGGAATGATTAAAATATAAATAATTATAAAAAATAATAAAATAGTTAAAATATCATTTTAGTCTAAAAAGGTGATATATTTCAATTAAACCTTACCATTTAATGCATTCAAACCAACGCCTAAGACTTTGGTATTTTCCCGCCTTTTCTTAATTAAGGGCCTATTTGGCTTGGTGGCGAAATTTAAGCTCATGTATATATAGAGATTTTTTTTAAAAGCTTAAATTGGAGCTTAGATGGAAAAGCAATTATCTTCAAAAAGTGTATAAATGTTCCAATCACGTTCTAGCATTCAAAAGTGCTTTGGAGCTCTCAAAACACATGGTCAAACATATACTAAGTCCATTGGATCCTCTAGTGCATAGTATCACGAATTCATGCTTTGCCCAATGACAACCAATTTTGTTAAAAGGGTAACCAGTTTTATGATTATATTAATTTTTTTTTACTTTCTAATTTTTTAATGCATGGGATAAAATAAGTTTTTCATGCATGTTACTTAATACGAAATTAAGCCAAATAATTATAAATGA
This sequence comes from Pouteria campechiana, assembly GCA_036873735.1. Classification (NCBI taxonomy): domain Eukaryota; kingdom Viridiplantae; phylum Streptophyta; class Magnoliopsida; order Ericales; family Sapotaceae; genus Pouteria; species Pouteria campechiana. The sequence continues at coordinate 14,379 of JAYJMB010071309.1, read as the reverse complement.
TTACGAAGAAATTCAAACTTAACTTTAAATTTTTTATATTATCTAATAAAAATGCTTAATTCAAATTTTTATTTTTATTTTGAAAAATTCAAAACAAAAAATTCATTCAGTAAATGTCTATCTCATTGTTTTTCCTTATATCTTCATTATCTTTTGCCGTATGTTATTGTACAGGATTTATGTGTAAAGCCTAAGGTTTTAGGGATTAAGGTTTAACTGGAGAATTTAATTTATCATATGATTTATCTAGCTAATATTCTAACATAGCTGGCGTCGTAGTCGGATAAAATCAAGACCCCCTCCACGTCCCTGAACTAATCGACTCCCCAGTTTTTTACTATACATCCACGTCTGCTTCCTAATTCTGCAAGCCGTAGTACCACCAGCAGTTGGATCTGTTATCAATTCCGGAGATCCAACCGTTGAAATTGCCAGACAGTCAATCGACTCTCTGGAAAATTTTCCCGATCTCTGGATAGGTATTTTTGTGAGAGGGATATGCTTAAAATGAAAAATGAAGTGAACTGCAATTCGTGTGGGGGTTGGGCTGAAGGCGCATCGTGCAATATAGGGATGTTGCAGAGCATGATCCGATGGGAATGGCATGCGGATCGACAGCGTAGGATTGGAGGGGAAGCGGCGAATCGTCAGCGAAAGCATAGGAAACAGCAATGCCGTTTCATTTCGCTTTCAAAACTCGAGTCTACGTTGACTCTTTCTTATCCATGCACGGTTTCTAAAATACCCATGCAAATAGTTGAAATTTGGTACATAGTACAAAGGAAGGATTCCTTCTAAATTTATAAAGAATTTCTCTATTTTTAAGTCATTCTATGATGATTAAATAAAACCTAATTGAACCATCATACTTAATATTATTACTTTAGTTAAAACATGTGAAATTATTTTGATCAAAAGCCTACATGGGTTACACTATTTAAAATGATATGTAAAATGCAATATATATATATATATTTATATCAATCTATACATATGTTATAAAACTTTATGGAATCTTAAATTAACATAAGAATTTTGAATGCTAATTTTAAGCATACCTAAGTGCTTTATTTGAGTCATCTTTGAATAACTAACCAAATAAGTGGTTTAAAGTGAGATGAAAGGATTGGATGTCATTTAGTTCTTCATAATGACAAAATACAAAAGATTCCTTCAAAATTTCAAAGAAAATGTGCTTTTATCAGCTGATATAATAAAAGAAATCAATGGATTTAAATTTTATAAAGAGGCTTGTTAAGCCATTTGTGTGTAATATGTTCCTGTAATTAAATGGCAGCATATTCGTTAGCCATGAATTTTGTGAAAGATTAAGGTAAGGTTCCAATAATCAATGTTTTGGATTGCGCAACTATGGACCTACATTTTGGCAATTGATTCAATGTTGCTGGTAGGCCGTTAAATCTTAGGCCTACCACCATGATTTAATAAAATCGAAGCCGCCCATCATATTTACCTTCATATATCTAGTTAATACACCAAAGATTTTTCATTTTTGCACTATCTCAGCTTAACGCTAAGCCAAACCTCGCACCTGCCATGGTGATTTGTACACGGCCACCTCAGGTTTTACACTTTTATATACTTGCCTGGCTACATAAATTTGAGATTTACAAATTGAATCTTAAATTTTTTTTAAATTTTACATATCTCTTTTCTATTAAATTTTACATATCTCTTTTCTATCTTTTCTTTTAAAAAAAAAAAAAAAAACTTTGCAGCTATTTAGAAAGGGATATAAGGCCTGTTTGGCCCTGCATTCCACAAGCGCTGAAAGTGCGTTTACAGTGTAATAGTGCTTTCCCGAGTGTTTGGCTGAAATTTATCGTATTTTTGGCACCGTAAAAGCTTGTTTTTTACATTTACATAGAAGCTCTGATTCAAAGCTTTTTTCTCACTGTGCTTTTATATTAAACGAGCTTAATAAATACCGGTAGGCCAAACAGACCCATAATCGCATGAAGATGTTGTTACCACAGTTGTGGGGAAAATGCTTCATCTTTTATTTTAGAAAATAAATTTTGAAAATATAATTGATTAATGATGTTTGGCATTAGGTATTTAGCAAAGATGGACAAAATCACATTGTTTAGAGTTGAATTGAATTTTCAAAATCCATTCTATTTCTGTTGTGTGGAATCAGAAACGGGGAGAGGGAGTGGTTAAAACTTATATCACACCTTGAAAAAACGGGCCTGATTCAAATGAAGTTGCATGTTGCTGGACAACGGATATTGTTCCAGGCATCGCTTGGCCGTTAATTGAATTTAAGGCCCGAGTAGTTGAGACTAGAAAAAAATTTAAGAGTGAAGGCGTTGTTGGGACTCCCTTTAATAGAGGTGACTTACGGATCATATGAGCCATCTGGACCAACTTTGCTCGGATACCATGAAATCTGAACTGTGATTTCTGTATAGATTGCCCAATTATCTGTCTGGGTTTATCTCTCCATGTCGAATCACGCAATTCTTTGCATGACAGGCATGAACCATAAGAAGTGGCGAGGGAGTACAAGCAATAGCATGGCATGAACCCTCAGAATTTCACAACCCACAAATACAAGAAATTTGATAAATAACAAAGAAATGTCAGTCACGACAAGTTGAAGTCAGGATTTGTAACCCAATTTAACAAAGAAATGTCAATCATGACAAGCTGAAGTTAGGATTTGTGATCCAATGTTACACAATCAACATACATAATTTCTAACCTTACATACATACTGAGGGTCTCATGATACTTGGACATGCAAACCACCACCTCGGACTTCTAAGTGTACGAGTGAGGCGCTCTCCTAGTGATTTATGACTGTTGGACTAATGAATGTCAGGCCAAGAACCCCCAAAACATATTGGAAGATCATGGACATCAGTGTGGTGGAGCCCCACAAAGTGCAATGTTGAAATTGGCAGTCTTTAAGTATACAATCTGTCTCAGTATACAAGCTAAAAGAGAGAGTTTGGTAAATACCAGTCCGACCAAGATGTTCAAGGCATGGTCATTCCCTGGCAGAGACAGCGCCCCAAACTCTGGCTTCAAAGACAAGATCATGGCTGATATCCTCGGCTCAGGAACCACACAATTCGTTAAATACATGTTGAATAATCATTCCAACTTCCAATTCATTCTTCCAACATTCCTTCTTCAATCTCATCATCTCCTTCCATCAGCCACTGCTCAAGCTCATCTACTTCATCCTGCTCACTCCTGCAAAAACCATCGGAAGTATCATCCCAGCAGCTGCCCCCCAGCTCCTCACCATGGCATGCCATGTGTAAATAGGGCCTGTTTCTAACCAAAGCATCTACCAAATCTCGGTTCACGCATCCGGTCACTCCCAACCATCTCAATCTTGGAAAGTAAGGTTTTTTAAACCATCGGAATGCAAGCCCCGAAATGCGTCCACTCTGGTATAGATCAAGCAGCCGCAGGCTGCTCCCACACCACCCACCTTTGATCTGCATTGAAGCTAAAGCCATTACTGCCGTGTCCCCAATGTGCGGACACTCACGCATTCGGAGTTCAACAATTGGTACTCCACTTTTTGCCAGAGAAAGAATCCCATCATCAGAAATATTAGGAAGGTTGGAGAGATCTAGCACTTGCAATGTCTGCCCAAAAGGACTGCGAAATATACTTGAAATGCAATCATCTGTGAGCTGTTTGCACCCCCTAACTGACAGTGAGACCAAAGAAGTCACGTTCTTTGCCAAGTATGACACTCCCAAATCACTGATATCAGAACCATCCAATTTTAAAATCTTCAATTTAGGAAGAATGCTGATGGCTCTCAAGGCTTCATCCCCCAGGTTACGGCAGTCTCCCAAATCCAAAACCCTGAGATCCTTGTTACATGCCAAGTGCATGATGGAAAGGTTTGTTAGGCGATAACACCACCTCAGGCTGACATGCATCAAAGAAAGCGAAGTGGCAGAGATGTCGTGAAATACCAAGTCCGTGAGTTGAGTTCCATGACACACCCTAAGCTTGTTTAAGTTCAAGCATGAGTGGAGAATAGCCCGGAAACCAGAATCAGTAACTCGACAGAAGCCTCCAAGGCAGATACTTTCCAAGTTTGAGCACCTATCAGCCATTAAGAGGATGCCCAGATCATTGACACGTCTGAAGTATGTGAACATGAATTCTTGATTTCGGATGAGGGAGAGATGCTTCAATTTCCCATGTGGATTGATCTGTTGAAGGCCCAAATTGGTGAGGTCATGTGTTACATCTGGATCAATTACAGGTGCATCTAGAAGATCCAAATGAGTCAAGCATAAAAGACCCTTTGAGATTGCACTGATCAGACAGTCAGTGATGAAGTCTACTAAGAGAGACAATTTCTGAAGGCATGGAAATGCAGATGGTTGCACTGCATGTAGCAGTGGCACAGGGCTTAGTTTCGATCTCAGCAATTCAATCATCATTTTGGAATCAACATAACCAATTTCCAGGACGTTGAGATTTGTGGAAGCTTCGGCCCAGGCCTTAGCAAAATTCTGATGACTAAATCTTGAGACATCAAACATGAGGCTCAAGGACTGCACAAAAAAGACGGGAAAAAAAATTCAGTCCAAGAAAGTGATGAATTACAAGTACCTAAGCATGAGCAGAATCCCAAAACAAAGAGCAAAGTGCTTTGATAATTCACATGGATAGACAGCAGATGGCATTCACAACAAGTGCTGGCAAGTCCCATGTTTAATTCTGGGTCAGTCTATCACTGGGAAATGCAAATGTCCTAATAGAAGATTAGGCTGGCCCACACAACATATGGGTACATGCGATGCATCTAATATAGTCTTAACTCTTTTAGACAAAATTAGAGGTTGATCACAACCCATGTATAATGCACACATGCAGTCACCAATGACTGGGACTGGATTCTTTGGCCAGAGCACATTCACAGTTCCCTCACTTGATGAGCGTACTGCATGCATGTTGGAGACTTTATGCATATATGGGCTCCCCTGTTTCTCCTCCATGAATGATTTACTCGTGAAAATTTTACCATATTACTAAAGAAAAAGATATAATGACCTTCCAGAATAGGAAGAGAAACAAAGATAAGGCAGAGAGAGAGAGAGAACAAAGCAAAAAAAAAAAGAAAAAAAAAAGAAAAAAGAAAAACAAAAGAAAAACAAAAACAAAAAGATAGCATAGGGGAGACTTTCTAATAGTTCTTGCATCAGGAGGGAAAAACTTTTTCAGGGCAACAGCTAATGAGATAACAAGAAAAGCAAGTAATTGTAATAATCAGTAAACAACTCGAAACTTCCCAAGAAGCAAGTTATGCATGTAAACAGTGCATCAAGGCAACATATGCCAGGCATAAATGATATCCTGCAGGATTTACAACCAGATCATTCAATATGTTAGTTACACTCACATTTCTGAATCCATTACAACTGGACAACCCAAGATGAGCATATGCCATCTAGCTTAAGCTCATGTGAGGTTCCTCTCTCAGCCAAGTCCCAGTCCAAGCATAATGGGAATCAAGTATGGCACTTGGAAGGTCCACAGAAAGAACATATCTGACCAAATGATAATTTGGCATAATCATAGCAATGGGAAATCCACATGGGAGCAAGCATAGTCTTGCACAGTTCATTTCTCAAGTAGAATTGTTGGAGGAGTCTTTAATTAGTTTTAATTTATTTTGATAAAATTAATTTTAGGCCTTATAATCTTTTAAAATTTTTCATCATATTTTTTAAGGGCCAATTTTTGGGCACCAATCAATGACCAATGAGTATTGAATATTGCTATTTGATAGCCTGTTGTATTGGTTTTCAAGTGGGCCTAACATTCTTTGGAAATGCTACAGCCAATCTAAATATCACCCACAGTAGAGTATGGATTTAAGTTTTTTCTTTTAGTAAGTACTTTTCTTTATTTATTAGGGATTTACGTCAGGAATAAAGCTTACAATCAGAGGTTCAGATGTGTTATTATGGTGATTAGTTATGACAACCAGAGTAAAGCTTACAACTTAAGAGATCTAGGCATGCAGGTCAGGGTACTGATCTTGTTGGGCAGGCAAGATCATGAGATCTAGGAGAAGAACCAAGATAGTGCAACAAGGTGGATAATGCAAATTAACTAACCTGAAGGGATGAGTATATTGCATGTGAAGGCTTAACAGACTGGTTAAAGAAATAACAAAATAAGGAGAAGACTGTGAGACAAGGTGGATAATGAAGACTAATTAGGCTGAAGTGGTGAGTGCATTAAATGTCAAGGTTTAACATATTGGTTAAGAGAAAGCATATAAACCTCGGTCAAAATCTGTTTGAATTAAGAAGAAGAGGACTGTTTGAATTGTTATATTAGTTAGACAGTTAAGCACTGGGGTGAGCAATTAGATAGATCTTTTGTGAGGTAGGATAGGATATCCAAGGCTATCTAGATTTATCCATTGCTAGATTTTAGCTGACAGGAGCAAAGCTAACTAGTTGATCAGGAGGTGGGTTTCTGTGTAAGACAGACAAAAATACCTAAATTCCATTCCATTCCTAATTGTCAGAAACAGGAGGCTCTTCACTGACAATTGCACAAGAACGATGCTGAATCAAGCAGTAAAGGAAAGGGCAAATCATCAAGAAGTGGGCTGGAGTCTATGAAAATTATGTCAGGAGTCACAGGGTTTATAACACTGTTCATGGTCTCTCTTAAGACCATAAGATTCTCCAACATGTACAAAGGACATGAAGAATAAGTCAGATGCATTGGAGACCAACTTATAAACTTAGCTACACCAAATACCAGTAGAGAACCCAGGCCATCCCAACAAATGGGGGTAACTCAATCCCCTAGGGTGATGGTGCCACAAAGCAGCAAGGGAGCTTTACATCAGATCAAGTCAATAGAGGCAGGACACGATCAACTGTCGGATGCCCAGTTACACACACACATGGAGTTTCCTATTTTTTCTAATGAGGACCCATCACAATGGATATTCAGGCCTGAACATTATTTTTTTGTTATATGGGTACCTGAACATTCCAAGTAGCCCCCTGTCATTTTAAAGGTAAAGCTGCCTATTGGTATCAATGGCTCAAAAGATCGAAACCCCAATTGGATTGGAACGAGTTGATGGTTCAGCAGTTGTTTTAGATCTGCAGGATATGGAAACTATGATGAAACTCTTCGCAAAATCAGATAAACAGGATCATTTGGGTTTCAGGTCTTGAACATGGTCACAACTGCTGACATCAGTTCCTGTCTAACAAACATAACAATTCAAACAGTCCTCTACATCTTATTTTTTTAAAAGGATATTGGCCCAAGTGTACATCCCTTTACCAATATGTTAAACCTTGATGGGCAACACACTCACCACTCATCTGCATTATTGGCCTTGTCCACAATCTTGGTTCTGCTCCAAGACCCAATGATCACACCTGACCAACTTGATCAATGTCCTAGTATGCATGCCTAGATCTTGAGTTGTAAGCCATAGTTTGGCCATCATAACCAAACACAGTACCCACAAATCTGGATCTCATGTTGTAAGCTTTCGTCTTGACATTTTATTACATGTCCATATAAAAAAGGCTTACTATGTTCACTAATATTATGAAATTGAATGAAGAATTTTTCAGGCTGTTCCCAAGAGAGGATTTGGGTGTGATTGCCCTAAGATGATTTCTTGAGTTTCATCTCTATTCTCCTCTTCATATGTCTCTTCTCCATGTTTTCAAATTACACATAGGTGGACATGCTGACCCCACTTAGGTGGGAAACAGCAGATAAAAATGGGCGTACTCAGTGCGTGAGAATCTTGCCAGTGTGGGTTCTAGGGAAGGTGAGGTGTATGCAGCCATAACTTCATTTTTAAAGAGACTGTTTCCAAGACTTGAATTACCAAGGATGCAGGTGAAGAGCCATACCATCATGCCAGGCAACTAAATCTAGTGCCAAGCAAGAAATGACAAATGATTGCAATGAAATAATTTTCAAGTCACACAAACAGCCCCCTTTGTTCCACAAAACCCTAATTTCCAAATTCTAAAGAGAAAAATCTAGCCTACCATTCAAGAAAGTAGATTTTCTCAAGTTTTTTGAAATTCTCCCACATCAAAGCCTATGGCTCATATATAATTGTCTATGTAAATTAGTTTGCACTCAACTGATCTTCTTAACTGTTTCTGAAATATCATCCTAGTTGGAATTGAAGTCTCCATAAAGTTGCATCATCCCTATAACCACAACTATGCATATGTGTCTAAAGATGCTAATTATGAGAGAATAATAAAGATCCATTTCCCCATTCCAATTCCTCACAATGATTGGGAGTTCAGATGGACCATGAATGCCTACAACAGCACACTACAATGGATGGATCACTTCAAATTTCATTGGGAACATCATACTGCATTGCTTTGAAATTCACAAAGATTTGCCACAGAGGGATCTTCTAACTTTTTCTTAAAAACCCCAAGCCAACCCTTGCTGGTTTCATTACAACTGGGCTCCAATATAACAAATTGCACCTGGGAAATGCCCTAAGTAATCCTTGCCCATTTCCCACTGCATCCAGGCATTGCTGCAACACACACTGGTTTCAAGAAACACCCCTAGCATATGAGCACAAAAAGGTTGAATGATCAAGAATCATGATGCAAGCTGTATCGAGTTTCAAATACTGGCTACCAACCTAATGTACCCTCTTGCTATAACTGAGATGGTCCTAAAATGAGCACATAAGAGTCCACTTGGTACCAGATAATAATTTATTACCTCAACATTATCATCTTAGTTGATTGGGTTACAGAATATTATATAATTTAATTCTAAGTAACAACAGCTTGTTAAAGTAAATAAAAGACAGTTAGGGTCTCAGATCATGTTAAGCACATAAATGGAAGTATGAAAGAATGAGGAAAAAGTCAAAAAGTGATTGGAAACCAAAAGCCAACAAGATGTTAAACAATCTGAAAGCAAAAGAATTGAAAAGAACTTAACTGTTGTCAGAGATTGTACAATAGAAATAGGATTTCTAAAGCAAATGAACCTTCAACAAAGATGGCAACAAAACGTAACTAATTATAAAGAAAATGAACCTTTAAGAAAGATGAAAACAAAATGCAACTTAAAATAGATGGTGATAGTTGACACTTGTAAGTGCATAGAAAAGATACTAGATTATTATTGTCAATAAAACTGTTCAACAATATTGTAACATTGAAAGACTGCTTAGTAAATAGTGAAAAAGGTATTGCAGCCCCTATCATTAAAAATAAAGCTGCTCTGGCTATTGCAGGAAGCAGGATTAAACTTATGAACCAAACTAGAAATTCAAGAAACTAATCAAGTTCAACACTATTGCAGAAATACAGAGAAAAGAGACAGTAACCCAAAGTCTTTATTAGCATAGGGAAAGTCTATGGTTACATACCAAGGTAAAGTTATTCAGTAGATTTGGGAATAGAAGCAAGTCTCCATGGAATATATCTAAATCATTAATGATATTTACAAAGGTTGCATGACAAATGTGAGGACCATGCTTTGTGAGATTACAGGCACCAAGGGTCGACATTGACTGCTTGTCTTTTTGCCATAGTTATAGAAGGGCTAATAAGGCATTCTGGTTCATTTTGTTTGTATTCGATGTAATTTTGATTGATGAAACCCAAAAGGGAGTATACACAGTCAGAAAAATGCGCTGTGCCAGAATCCAACTATTTTAGAATCATCAAAACAAAAGAGAATACACGAAATGTAATTTTAAACTATTTTAGAATCATCAAAACAAAAGAGAATACACGAAATGTAATTTTAAAAATAATAGGATTATAACCAAGGATTTAATTTAAGTAGTTACCATGTAGTCCTAGAAAATGATCATTCGCAATAACTTAATTGACAATCCCTAATTGGGGAGATGAAGTAGGTTACCGATATAGTTCAAGCTAGTTGGAAGAATTAAAGATGTACTTTTTGCCTCCTAACCACTGAGTATAAATTGCAAAAAAGGAAAATTGTCTATTAGACAGTCATGGAACCAGAACTGCTTCATGGGAGAAATGCCAAGCTGTTAGGGAACAACATATGCATAAGCAGTGCGCAACTAAAATTTGGATGTTTAAATGGATGAGTATCATGATGAAGGAAGATAGAATTAGAAATGAAAACACTTACGGGAATTTAGAGACAGCAAAAGCAAGCAGTAAGATGACAGAAAACCAATGCAAGTGTTTTGTCCATGAACAAAGGATGTGCAAAATCTGCACTAGTTATTAGGATTGTGTTGATTCATGTTGATGGCCCCAGGTGGAAAATGGGAAGGCTCCAAAACATATGGATAGAAGAGATGAATAAATAAGGGTCTATAATTTGAATGTATAGAGTTTATTGGGTTTAACATAATTCATTTAGTTGATGGCGATTAGTTTGAACAAGGCATTGATGATAATGACAGGGGAGAAATTCATAGGTTGAATACATAAATGGATTTCAAAGTGACGACTCAAAAAGAAGATGATCCTTTCACTGAGATCACTGCATGAACCTGAGCTTGTGCGCTCTTCCATAATAATCAAAATAGATAATTAGGCCTACTTATTCAAAACTGCATACTATTTATCAGAAATCACATTAGGCACAGGAAAAGTTAAGTGGAAACCTTAAGTTTTTGAGAATAAAAAATTACATAGCAGAGCATCTTCTTCTTCTTTTTTTTTTCATTGGAAACTATGATACTATAATTCAGTCTTACTTCTAACTGATGGCAACCAGTAAGCAAATCTTCTACATCTGATATGAGTATCTCATGCCCCCTCTTTTCAGCCAGCGAACCCACTGAAAGTGATCTGGGAAGGAAAAGACGTTGACATTACAAAATGAGCTGAAATTGGAGAGAATCAACACACCCAGGCTGAAGAAAGTGTTGCAAATGATGATTAAAACAATCTCTTATAAAGTTTATATATGGAGAGAAGCCAATGCTCCTCTTCCCTTTACCCTTATTTTGAAGATGCAAAGGTGACGAAGACATTTACCTTCTTTGATGGAAGGACATCCAAGGATCCTCAAATGAAAAAGTAACAGATGGAAGGAGAAGGTATGGATCCGATAAATGGTGCTCTTCATGAGAAGAAAGGAAAGATGCACTTTCCAGGGACAGGTTACCCGTACTCTTCCTTTTCCTGTTCCTTGAACTGGATATTGATTTTTCTTTTACATTTGCAGTTCTTAAAATGCAATTGATCTTTCAACAAAATATTCTATATCTCTTCAGATTTCATATATTATGAAAATGCATCATATCAGTACGTCTGGTACTCACAGATTTTGTTCATATAGAAATTGGGACTTGTTTTTCAATTTTTTACTTTATTTGTCCTTGGATATAAAGCTTAAACCACTAGATTTAATGCAAGTTCATTAATATGAATTATCTGGATCATTATATATGTAGTGCAATGCACTTAAAATAAGATACATGGATGAGTTACTTATATATGCAACAACATGGCATGTCAAAAAAACTGCCTCTAAATGCCAGCATGTTTGTCCATGCATGTATGCATCTGCCACTGATTTACAAATTTATCTACAGGAAACAAAGATAATTTTGAGAAGTAAAGGTCGTATAAAATTAATCAAGTAAAGGTACATCTTTAAGAAATGTTAGGTTAGGAAAATATCAAAAAATTCATCATACCCCACAACAAATAGCTACCAAAATCTAACATCAATGGGGCTGTTTGATGAGTTTATAACATGATGTTGACACAAAGGATGAGAAGAAATAATTTCAGTGTTAATGAAAAATGATATGACTGAAGTAGCAGATAAAGAGAAAATAGATTTGTCTTTTTTGTGGAAATGATAATGCTGATGATGAAAGAGATGGGTATAATTGTGTGACAGGTAGGGTGGTTTAACTGAGTAAAAGGTAGGGTTGACCGCTGTAAGTAAATGTCTTATCAAGTAGGGCCCTGCCACTCTATTCAAATACCCCCTAAGTATCTAATTCTACAGTAGCTTCATATTATGAATTGAAAGCTCACTTGAATCTACACAATAAATTATTACAAAACATTAGCAGGAGCTTTGTGCTCCTGTTGCATCAGAAGCAGTAATCAATTAGACACTTCTAAACCAATTTAATCATGAGTCCACACAATACAGCTTTTCAAAGTTGTAATAGGGTAGAATGAATGTGATTCACGTAGAAGATCCAAATTACTTGGTATAAGGCTTAATGACAAATGGGAAAAGAAATTAATATTCACATAGGAATACAAAGATCGTGGGATATAATGCTTATGGTGTCACCATCACTTCCTAAATTCGATCTATCAATCAAAGTCTGCCACTCATGAAGAGAAGATCTAAAGTATGTATCAGCAGCATTGCCAGATAGGCAACAATTTCAACTCTTCTATTTTCAATTCTTCTCAAAACCTTTCGAGACAACAAAATTAACAACATTAACACACTAATCAAATATACAAGAGCTGTGAAATGGATTTTGTTAATGAAATAAAAAAATGAAAAATTTAGCAAATCAATATCTATAGTTTCAGGCTTAAACAAGAAGTAATAAAATAGTTTATATAATTAAAGGGCAGAACTACTGACCTTAGATCTGCGCACTTCTTGCCAACCTCTGAAAGCAGGGCCCCACTGAAACTCTCACAATTGTGAAGGCAGAGCTCATGCAGTGATGGCCTAACCAGGTAAGGAATGGAGAAGTCATCGAGGCGGCCACAGTCAAGCTTCAGGCTCAGAAGATTGGGGTTTGGAGGCAGCATCGGACGGAGCAAATCTAGCGAGGGCGCAATGTCCTGAGGCCAAAAACAGGCCATCATCCTCAATCTACTGTTGAAGTTAGAATCAATGGTGCTACATATGATCACCTCTATACTAATTATCTACTGGGAAAAGATCCAACGGAGCAACTCCAAGGAAGTTCCCCTGGAGCAGACTCGTGCGGGGCCAACTGCAATGTGCATCTGCAATTTAATTGACCCAAAACCACAGCTCAGGAGGCCATGCGTTTTGGGGTGATGTAAATTTCGCACCTCAAAACAAATATGAATTCAAAATTTGAGCTTTAGATCGGCCTGAGGCATCGATCCATCCAAGGATTCATCCTACGGGAAAGGCGCAAGCTTTTCAAGAAATCTCTCCATGGTATATAAATGGATGCATGCAAGGAAGTAGAATTCATCGAAAGAAGGGTGGGTGCGGCTTACAAGGAGATGGAAATCGGGAGAGAAGGAAAGGATGTGAGAGGAAATGGAATTGAAGGATCTGCAGGTGGAGGCTGCCGAGCGGAGGGATGAGATGTCGAGCTTCGCGAGTATCGTTGCAGTGACTGCAGACGGTAGTTGCAGAAATCTCCCACCATCCTTTTCCTCCTCCATCTTCTTCTTCCGCTTTCTTCTTACCTGGGCTCCGTAACCGAGCCAGGAAATGGACGATGGTGGACTCCCCTGCTTATGTCAGCACGACACTCGGGACTTTTTGCCTACTGTGGCGCAAGGTGGGCCCTACAGCTCTTTCTGAGCTCATCCAAACCGGATAAAATGTTCTAAATCTGATTCTCTTATTTCACATATAAAGTCATTTAAATCAGACATTCGGTATAGAAATTGACCATCTGCCCTAAAAATCATAATGTCAACCGATTTTATGTATAAAAAAAATATATTCTTAATTATCTGATTAAAGAATATACATTTAATAATTCATATTGTATATGTAATATGATATAGATCAATTATGATTTGAAAACAATTTCAAGGGTAAAAAAATAGTAATCTTTGGCATGTCACACCTGGACGCCTAATTTCAATGATTTTTTTAAAGAAATAAATAATATTTAAAAAAATGGTGGAATGAGCCTAGTAAAAAAAAAGATGTTGGCTCCATCTAAATCTTTTATTTCTCTTTATCTCACGGTTTTTATCCTTTTTCCAGGTAAATCTTACGCCTCCACTTATGTATGTGATTATTTATGAGAGTAACATGTATATGTATCTTTGTGTGTGATATAACCCTAACACTTAATTCATACTTTTTTTATTTTTTTGTTATTTTTGTATTTGTTTCCCTTTTTTGTTTACCTTATCTAAAGTAGACATTTTTTAGAACAAAATATGTTTTAATTTAAGCTACAAAGGAAGGTATTTTTAGCTCAAAATTTTCATAGAAATAAGAGTTAATTAAAAATTATCTTCATTTTCTTCTCTTTTTACCCTTTTCTCTTTTTCTTTCATTTTAATTATCAAAAGTTCATCAATATTTTCCTCCTATTCTTTTTCCTTCAACATTCTCATTTTTCTCTTTAAAATTCACTAATCTTCTTTTCTTCCTGATTTTTTAAATTTTTAAAAATTTTCA
>JAYJMB010071298.1:0-23960 GCA_036873735.1 Pouteria campechiana | reverse complement strand
AGAAGAGCTAAAATGAAGTCAAATTATTCAAGATTTTATCTTTTATAAAGTCTATTTGAAACTAAAGAAGAACAAGGAACTTGTCTGCAATCTCTACAGATAATACAAAAGATGAAGTAGAAGCAGCATAGCAACAGAAGAACAACTTTTTCTACCGTCTTCATCTACAAGAGTTATCTACCACTTGCAATAGATAAACCATTAGACAACCACTAAAGAAATAAGTAATCTGCTACTTATAACAAACAACCTATCATATCAATGACTAAAAGGAGGATTCATTTGCACGCCACTACTCTGTCCATCACTTACAATAGACAAACCAATAGACAAACCATTTGAAAACTTTGTCTATGGCCTATAACTTCATCTGCAGATTTTAATAGACAAATAATAGACAAAGTCATTTTATCTATCAGGGAAGGAGCCTTGTCTGCCAAGAAGAGTCGTTTGCTACTTAAAATAGACAAAACCACTTTGGCTAATGAAAATAAAACTTTATCTGGTGAAAGTCACTTTGTCTGCTGTGAAGAAGCTTTGTCCATGTCACAAAGATCATCTACTACTTACAACAGACAAAGCAATAGAAAAAGCTACCTCGCTTGATAAAAGAAACTTCATTTACTAAGAGAACATCATCTCATGAATAGTAAAGAAGAAGAACTTTGTCTACACTTTTGCAATTCATTTGATACTTACAAAAGACAAACTAGAACATGAAGTAAAATGCTATAATGGTCTCTAACAAAATTGCAAAGACAAAGTTATCTATTATGTGGATCTACTTAGAGCCACTTTGTCTGTTACTTACAAGAGATAAATCCAAGACATGAACAAAAAAAGTTCTCAGATAAAATATAGCATATCATGAAGACTAGAAGCCACCTATACCAGACATTGATGATTTCACTCTCCGGTTAAGATTTTACTTTAAGCAGATTTTATTAAGCATACAGGACAATCGAGCTTAGCTAAAGATTGAATAAAATTTTAAGGAAAGTAGTCTACATTTTGATAAAGGTTGCAACTTTTATATGCTACATCCCCTCAGGCTTAATGGGTGTCTTTCCAAAATAATGAAAGAGTTAGTCAAGAAGAAAAGTCTTCATTTGATATTTGCTAAAACCAGAAAGATATCTTCTTCAAGAATGACGTTGTAGGCTTTCCAACTACAAATGAGTTTCTTAAGAAGGAAACTTTCCAATGAGAGAAATCAAAATGGTCTTCAACATTTAAAAATAAGCCAACTACCTCCAATGGGCAAGAATTTTTGAAGCAATATATAGGTAGTGTAGTGTCAATGGAGAAGGTTGAAGAAGCAGAGAGAAATCAGAATAGAGCTTAATCAAGTAACATCTCTCAATCAGACTACACTTCCTCCTAGATAATTAATATCCATTATGCTGATAAACAACTAGAAGTTTTATCTTAATCATACATATGGAGTATTGATATCTAATGAGCTTCAATGAGATATCATTTTATATGTGCTTGAAATATGTAAAAATTAGCCTAGCAAAAGCGGTAATGCAATGTGCAAAATGAGTGCTATCAATCAGCTATGTGAGTTGGTTTTGAGCTCAAGACAACTACATTATATGAATTATTGGTGAGCTTTGGAAAACCAACAAGTTCATTGGTAATCTTTGAAACTAGTGAGTTTCCTGGTCAACTTGTGAAACTAGAAGAATATTGGTAACATTGTTTATGCCCCCTAGAACTAGAATCCAGAAAGGTATTGGGAACTACTCACACCCCATAGAGCTAAAATCCAGAAGAGTGTTGGGAGCACTAGTGTATTTCCATTATATAGGATATAATGGAACCTAAGGCACAATGAGTGTGTGCCCTTGGAAGAGTAGATGTAGGGATGAGGTTTCCAAACCATTATAAAAACTATGTTGTTTACATGTATGTTTATTTATTTATTTTATTCTTCATTATTTTATTAAGTAAAATAGTATCACTCACATCATCACACACACACACACGATAACTTAACTGAAATAAGAATGACTAAGAGAAGTTGAATTTAGAAGTGAAGTGATAAGGTCATAATGATATTTTTATATCTAAATTTATATATTTAAGATCTTCTTTTAATGTGTTTCTAATAATTTATTTTGACGTTTAAGTGAATATTGCTCTTGATAGAGTTTGTTTTGTTACAAACATAAAATTTTGTAAACTGAAATAGAAGATTACAAAAGATGTCCATTTAAAGTAATTTCTATCAGTGATGGAGAAATTATTGGAAAATGTGTTTAATATGAAAGTTTTAGAATTTGTTCTTATATTTCCAATACATCAAAAATCATATGATCTGAGTTTATATGAGGAAGTTACATTCAAAACAGTGCAAATCTCCAAAGACCTCTGAAATATCAATTTCAGATGTACACAAGGCGTCACTTTGAGGGCCCACAACTCAATGAAGATGAATAATTCAAACAAAGTGATCAAACATAAAATTATACCCCTAAAATTATTTGTCTAGTTCAAAAAGAATGGTGAATGAGAAAGCTATCATCAAAACGGTGCTAATCCCTCAAGAAAATTTCAAACTATTAATTCCAAAGGCACAAAAGGCATTACTTTGAGGGCCCTAGACTCAAGATACAAGTAGAATTAGGAAAAGTGATTAACACAAAAGTTATAGTTATTGAAATTATCTATCTAATGCAAAAGAATCGTGTAATTCTGAGTTCAAACAAGAAATTTATGATAATTTTATTAAAACTGCTCTAGAACATCCAAAATTCAATGACTTCAAAGCAAGACTTGTGCCATCGAAGTTGCCTCCAAAATTAACTTCAGTGACTCTGAAGTTCACTTGTGTGACTACAAAGCAAACTTGTGCCTCCAAAGTTGACTCTAAAATTAACTTTCATGACTCTAAAGCAGACTTGTGCCTCCAAAATTAACTTTCGTGACTCCAAAGTTGAATTTTGTGACTCTAAAGTAGACTTGTGCCTAGGAAGTTAATATTTTAGAGCAACCAAAGGGGTTCAAAAGGTGCAAATTAACTTTATTGCCTCTGATATAGGAATTTAAATTTGTAACTCGATCTTTAGTCCATCTAAATTAGCTTAACAAAAAGCTAAGTTTGAAATCAAAGCTTGGAATTGGAAGTGCACACATTGAGTTATTTTTCCATTCGTCAATTGTTACAATTTTAAAAGTATAAGATATGCAGATTGTGAAACTATTATTGGAAGCTAATTTTTTGGCTCAAGATTGTGTTACAATTCTTAGAACTCAAGATATGCAGCAACTTAGTTATTTTCAGAACTTTTATTTTTATATATTACAATATTTTGAAAGCGTAAGGAAATACTGAGTTATTATTGGAAGAGGATCTCTATGTGTATAGGCATTACAATTCCCAAAAGAGTTCTACCAAAATCCTACTACTTGGGTCATTTAAGGACACATCTAGAACACAGTTGAGGGGAGATTGGAGAGAGATTGGAGGTGAGAAATTTTCAAGGGAGCAAGAGAAGTATTTCGAGTTCTGTAATCATGCATATTTTAGAGAGTTTTATTTTTGTTTTCATTATGAACTAAATTCATTTTTCTGGGGCAATGATGTAGCCCTCCTTGATATTCATTTTTAATAGAGAATGTTGGGTTAGTAATTCAATATCATCTTATTTCATTCATTATGTATAATACAATCATTTGATTTATGTAAATTAGCTTGATTATCTTTGAGTATGCAGTTAAGGTAGACGCCATATGCTAAGCCATGTACTGTGCTTTTTTGAATGAATGAGTAGATGGCTAAGGTAGATGCCATATGATAAACTATTCTACTTGGTTTATTAAAGTTTTTGGAACTTCATGAGTTTTCAATTTCCATTTACACTACACACCATAGGTAATTGGAATGGGAGAAAATACTTGATTTAAACCTGGATGCTTAACAGTAATAATCATACAGTTGATAAAACAAACCCAAGATGCTGAATTAATACCAACATCTCAACAACACTAAATATCATTGAGTGGTGAAGTCAGATCCCCAAACTCTTACAACCTGAATACTATCTTACATTACTCAAGCTATTATTTTCTATTTATCTTACATTGCACTTTTATTTATTTAGTCTACAATTTATCTTATT
Source organism: Pouteria campechiana (assembly GCA_036873735.1). NCBI lineage: Eukaryota > Viridiplantae > Streptophyta > Magnoliopsida > Ericales > Sapotaceae > Pouteria > Pouteria campechiana. The sequence continues at coordinate 19,833 of JAYJMB010071298.1, read as the reverse complement.
GATTTAGCATAACTTAATTTTAGTAACTAGAAATAATTGATTTAGTTTGACAGTTCTCTGTGGAATCGACCCTTACTAAGCACACTATACTGCTATACACTCGTGCACTTGCGAGGAATTATAATTTGACCATCAAGATTTTGGTGCCATTTTTGGGGAACTACTTCTAAATTGATTTCATTAATTTAGTTATAATTTTTCTTTTTCTTGTTGTAGATTAGTTTATTTAGGATTTTTAATTCTTTCTTTCTTTCTTTTGCAAAACTGTAAATGCAAGGAACACAATCACTGAATCTAATTCTGTTGCCCTAGAATGATCACATTGATAAAGTGGAAATAGGGATAGAAAGCATAAGTAAAGAAGGCATTCAAATGACTGAAAACATGGAAAATAGAGTGTTTCAACAAGCTCAACAAGCTTAAGGAATTTGCATGCCCAACGATTGGAATCTCACCTTTATGCATTGTTCGAGATGGAAATGCCTAGAATTATGATTTGAAGCATATACACTTTAACATGCTTCATTCTTTTCATAGTGTAGCTGTAGAGGATCCTTTAACATTCATGCATGATTTCTATGCAACTATTCAAAATTTTTTGTTGCAAGGTTTAACTGAGGATCAACTATACACGAGATGTTTTCCTTACACCTTGAAAGATATAGCAAAAAACATGGTTTATGACACTGGCTCCTGGATTACTAACTACATGGGATGCAATAACAAGTTCATTGGTAAATTTTATTCCCATGCTAAAACTACAAAATTGAGAAGTAAGATTGCTCCTTTTTCTCAAATGGATGGGGAAGCATTCCACGCGGCATGGGAGAGATTTAAGGCATTACTGATTTTACGTCCTTACCATAGATATCCTCTTGAATTGCTCAATCAATTTTTTATGAAGGACTGACACAACCATGCTAAGCCATGGTTGATAATGCTACAGGTGGAGCAATGGGAGAAAAGACCCCGTAGGAGACACATGATCTATATGAGATGCTTGGAGCAAACTCCCAATAAAAGAGTGTAAGAGGTAGTTCCAGAGGAATTTATGAGATCAACTCTAACACCAATCTTTCTACGCAGATGTCAGAGATGGTAAAACAGATGAAGGCGATGTACTCTATGATAATGAACTTTAAGCAACCTATCCCTCTAGAGGTTTGTTCAATTTTTGGTAATTCAAGACACTCATAGAATGTTTGCCCTTCCAATGAAAATTTTGTAGGAGTTTTAAAGCAAGTAAATGCAATGAATTTCTATAACCAGCAGCCACATAATGATCCTTATTCAAATACTTACAATCCTAATTGGAGAAATCATCCAAAATTTTCATGGAACAATAGACACAATCAGAATCAAGTTGAAACTTCTTTTCGACCTAAGAAACACAATCCTGAGAAGACAATTCAGACTTTTGTCCAAGCAACTAAATCAAGATTTTAGAATGTGGAGGCGTCAATAAAGAAGCTAGAAACGTAGTTGTGGTAGATTGCAGAAGTTGTGCAAAGTCACACACTTGGAAAGTTGCCAAGTCAACCAAAGCAAGCAAAAGCAATCATAACATTGAGAAGTGGAAAGGTAATTGACAATAAAGTTGATGAAAATTTTGATGAATCTAATGTTTCTGCAGGAATAAACAATGGGAAGAAAAAGGCAAAGGAGGAAGTGCATTCAAAGAAGACTGCATTTCCAATAATTGACCCTCCAATCAATTACGAGCCACACCACCTTAGGATCCACCTGTGCCTTTTCCAAAAAGATTGATGTAAAGCAAATTGGACAAATCATTTTCTGATATTTATGATATCCTTTACAAAGTTAATATTAACTGACCTTTGCTTGACATGATTAAGAACATCCTTGCTTATGCTAAGCTTTTGTAGAAACTAACCTCAAAGAGGCATAAGTATAAGTCTCATAAAAAGGTGATAGTTTCAAAAGTAGCCAGTGCAGTTCTACAAATAAATCTTTCTCCAAATTGAAGGATCAAGGTAGTTTTAATATCAAAATCACTATTGGAGGAACAAATAAGGTAAGGGTATGTTGGATTTAGGAGTAAGTATAAATTTGATGCCTTATTCTATTTACTTGCAGCTTAGTTTGGGAGATTTAAAACCTACTACAATGTCTCTACAACTTGCAAATAGATCAATGAAATATCCAAGAGGCATTGTGGAAGATATATTGGTGCAGATTGACAAACTTATTATTCCTATGGATTTTATTATGCTTGACATGGAGAGGCAAGTGACTTCAAATAGAGAGGTGCCCATTTTTCTAGGGTGCCCATTCATGGCAACAGCTAGGACAATCATTGATGTGTAGAATGGAAAGCTAAAAATGACTATTTTGGATGAGACTGTGGAATTTTTTATTTACAGTTCTCTTTCATTACCTTCATATCCTATAGATCCTAGTGGTTGAAAATGTGGTTGTTTTCAAATTGATGATTTGGACTCACTTGTATCATCTACTTTTGTACAACAGGAAATAGAAGAAAAATTGACACTAGTGCTTACAATTAAAGAATTCATTGAGGAGGATAAAGATATCAAAGAGTGGAAAGAATATTTGGATAGTGCAGAGGAAGTTAGAGAAGATGAAGTTACGAAGGAGGTTTTGACACATTTGAATTCTAATTTGGCACCATCAATTATCACACCACTAAAACTAGAATTGAAGCAATTACCAAAGAATGTAAAGTATGTATTTCTTGGTGATAATGATACTCTTTCAGTTATAATTGTTGCTGACTTATTTGCTGATGAAGAGAATAAGTTATTGAATGTCTTGAGAGAGCACAAAGAGGCTATAGGTTGAACATTCGCTGACATCAAAGGAATTAGCCCCACTATTTGCATGCATAAGATCTTATTGGAAGATGATGCAAAGCCTTCCAAGGATGCTCAGAAGAGACTTAACCCACACATGCAGGAAGTTTTTTGAGCTAAGGTTATTAAGTTGTTGGATGCAAGTATTATCTACCCAATTTCTAATAGCAAATGGGTGAGTCTAGTTCATCTGATACCAAAGAAATCTGGTATTTTTATTGTTAAGAATGATAATAATGAGTTGGTGCTAGTAAGAATGACTATAGGATGATGGATGTGTATAGATTACAAAAAACACAATGCAGTCACAAGAAAGGATCATTTCCCTCTCCCTTTCATTGATCAAATACTTGAATGATTGGTAGGTTATGCTTACTACTATTTTCTGGATAGATTTTCAGGTCATAATCAGGTTCTCATTGCTCCAAAAGACCAAGAAAAGACAACCTTCACCTACTTGTTTGGAACTTTTGCTTATCAGAGGATGCCTTTTGGTTTGTGCAATGCCCCTGCAACCTTTTAGAGGTGTATGATGTCTATTTTTTCTGATATGATTAAAAGGTTTATAGAGGTTTTCATGAAATATTTTTCTATTTTTGGTGATTCATTTGATGATTCCCTTAATAACTTGACATTGGTGCTCAAAAGATGTGTTAAAATGAATTTGACATTAAGTTGGGAGAAGTGCCAATTTTTTAATTAAGAAAGGAATTGTGTTGGGACATATTATTTCAAGTAAAGGCATTTAAGTTGACAAGGCAAAGATTGATGTGATTGCTAAATTGCCCTCTCCCACATCAGTTAAGAGAGTGAGTTTTCTGGGTCATGCAGGTTTCTATAGATGGTTGATAAAAGCCTTTTCAAAAATTTCTAGACCGCAGTGTAACTTGCTAATTAAAGATATGACTTTCTATTTTGATGATGAGTGTCTTATTGCTTTCAATACCTTGAAAGAAAAACTAACTTTTGCTCCAACTTTAGTTGTTACTGATTGGTCAATTCCTTTTAAGCTTATGTATGATGCATCTGACTTTGTTGTCAGTGTTGTCTTAAGAGAAAGAATAGATAAATTTCCTAACATGATTCATTATGCAAGTAGAACTTTGAATGAAGTACAATTGAATGATTCCACCACTGAAAAAGAATTGCTTACAATTATGTTTGCATTGGAAAAGTTTTGCTTATATTTGGTTGGTTCAAAAATAATTGTTTATTCTGATCATGCTGCATTAAAATATTTGCTGACTAAGAAAGAAGCCAAGCCTAGATTGATCAGATGGACATTATTACTACAAGAATTTGACCAAACAATCAAGGACAAGAAAGGTAGTGAAAATGTTATTGCAAATCATTTGTCCTAGTTTTTACAAGGGGCTGATTTTGAGCAAAATAAAGATAAAGTAAGCATTCCCATCAATAAGATTTTTCCTGATGAGCAATTATTTTCTGTAAAGGAAAGTTAACCTTGGTATGCTGATATTATTGATTATTTGGTAAAGGGAGTTTTTAATCCTATGCTGAATTCGTAGGGAAGGAGGAGGTTGCTATCTGTAGCAAAACACTATTTTTGGGATGATCTAGTTCTGTTTAAAATGTGTCTAGATCAAATTATTAGACGTTGTGTACCTGAGGATGAACAATAAAGCATTTTGAAACATTGTCATACATTCAGTTATGTAGGGATTTTGGAGGGAAGAAGACTGCTTTCAAAGTTTTCCAATCTGATTTTTACTAGCCAACTATTTTCAGGGATGCTCATGCCTTTTGTCCAATGTGTGATAGGTCCCAGAGAATAGGTAACATTAGTAAACAAGATGAAATGCCACTCATATGTGATGTATGGGGCATTAATTTCATGGGCCCATTCTCACCATCTAATGGGAAAATGTACATTCTGCTTGCTATTGATTATGTGTCTAATTGGATTGAAGTAATGGGTAATAAAAATAATGATGCTAATGTTGTGCTAAAATTTCTAAAAGACAGGATTTTCTCCAGGTTTGGCACTCCAAGAATAATCATTAGTGATAAAGAAACTCTTTTTTGCAATAAGGTATTTGCAGCTTTGTTGAAAAAGTATAACATCACTCATTGAGTTGTAACACCTTATCATCCACAAACTTCTGGACAAGCTAAAGTAAGTAACAGACTGATCCAAGCAATTCTGGAGAGGACAGTGAACACTTCAAGGAAAGATTGGGCAATGCAGTTGAATGATGTCCTTTAGGCATATGGGACTGCATTCAAGACCCCAATAGGAATCAATCCTTATGGACTTATCTTTGGAAAAACTTATCATCTACCAATGAAGTTAGAGCACAAAGCATGCTGGGTGATAAGGAATTGAACTTTGATTTGCAGAAGGCAGGTGAAGAGAGAAAGCTTCAACTAAATGAACTAGAGGAGCTAAGAGATGAAGCTTACGAGAATACAAAGATTTATAAGAAGTGAACAAAGAGATATCATGAACAAATCATTCACAAAAGATGCATTGAACCTGGAATGGAAGTTTTGCTTTATGACTCACATTTACATTTGTTTCCAAGAAAATTGCAGTCTATGTAGGTTGGACCGTTTCTGGTGACACAAGTGTTCTCACATGGAGCTGTGGAGTTAAAAAACTTGAGGATTAGGAACAAGTTCAAAGTTAATGGTCATCAAGTAAAGAGATATATGAAGGATGACTTGCCAATGTAGTTGAATGAAATTATTGGATTTTAGAATATATGAAGGAGGAATTCATCTTGCACAAATGTTGAATAAAGCGCTTCTTGGGAGGCAACCCAAGTTTCTAAACTTTCTTTGTTTTCTTAGCATTCAGTTTAGTCAGATGTTTTATTTTCTCTATTAGGACAAATTTGTTTTTTAGTAGTTTGATGTTTCTATTGCAGAAGGAAGAAATCTGCTTTTAGAATGAGTGTAGAAGTTGTAGAGTGTTGTAGATCATGTTTCAAGTGTTTCAACTACCATAAATTTATAAACGACACCAAAGCAATTTTAGAAGGAGAGGATAAGAATGCACTTCATTTAGGGAAGCTTATGAACTTAAACTTCTGTCATTATTTCACATTGAGGATAATGTTTGGTTTAAGTTGGGGGTATTTGAAGATTCACATTCAGATTTGAATTTAGTTAGATTTGCATTCATTTCATATTTGCATTCAGTTTAGTTTTAAGAAAAAAAAAACATGATTCAATTTAGGTGTATATTTTTAATGAGCCACACTTTTTAATAACTTAGCTAAAGAAATTCGAGAGCAACTATGCTACAATGCTAAAACTAAATAGGATGGATTCTCTCTTAATGACCAAGTGACATATGCTAAGTTTTTAATTACCATTGCACATGATTGAGAAAGAAGGATAGGTGCTACCTTGTGATTTACTTATTCTTATGATAAGTCCTTTTTCATAACTAATGAAAATTTGATTAAGCACATCACATCATGATTATGCAAATTGTATGCTGATTAGTTGATGATGTTATGAAGTCAATGACATATTTTGGTTGATACAAGCATGCTGGAATTTGTTTGATTATCCCTCAAGAGGAAATCCTAGATAACATGTTTACTTGAAAGTTATTTAGGCATTCTTTGATTAGTTTGAGCCTTACAAGTTAACCTATTATATTCATTGTTACTAGTGTCCCTATTGAGCTTTAATGAAAGAAGGACATATGCAACACATATAAAAGACCACCATTTAACTTTTCTTTCTTTAGCCTCATCATTCAGTCCCTTTCAGCTTGAAAAACTATGTTGGACCTATTAAGAGACATATTTATACATGATGGCAGAGAGGTATATGAGGGCATAAGAAGATAAGTTTAGGGGTCATTAAAAAAATGAATGTCAAAAGAAAGATGGAATAAAAGGAAATTAATTAGTGAGGATTTATCCTCCTCCATGAACTCAACGGACAATAAGTTTGGAGATTTGGTAGTAATATAGCCCATAGCAGGGGGGATCACATCTTAGTGAATGTAAAACAAAATAGGTTTGGGAGTATGATAGTAATACAATCTTTAAAATAGAAAGAACTCCAAACAAAAAGTTAAGAGAGTGAATATTTATGTAAATTTCAAATAATGATCTCTTACTTTATGAATCCTTATTTCCTTTCTTGTTAGCTCCAAGGACCCATTACAAGCTTAGCAAAGACCTATTGATCCAAATGAATAGAGTTTCCTACATTAGTGGAGGGGGATTATGAAAAGCAAGCTTATGGGGTATTGGTGAAGATCATGAGAATCATTAGTTTGCACATTGTTGACTGAAAAACATGCATATAGCATGAGATTGACACTGCACACACATTTTTATTTCATAAAAGGATTGATGAAGCATGGGTTTCATGGAATTACTTGACAAGTATCTTAAGCAATTTCTGAGATATGTGCACATGTGTAATTTGTTTGGCATGTTATCGATTGTTTGAGAGAGATTTTACTAACTGATTCATGAGTTCAGATTATTATTTTTCTCGAGGATGATCAAAAGCTAAGTTTGGGGGCATTTGATAAGCTCATAATATATTATATTTTTATATCTAAATTTACATGTTTAATATATTATTTTAATTTATTTTTAGTGGTTTATTTTGACATTTAAGTGAATATTGCACTTAACAGAGTTTGTTTTGTTGGAGACATAAAATTCTGTAAAATGAAATTGAAGATTACAAAAGATGTCACTTTAAAGTAATTTTTGAGACTGATGAAAATTTTAATGGAAAATGTGTTCAACATGAAAGTTTTGGAATTCGTTCTTATTTTTCCAATGGATCAAAATCACATGATTCTAAGTTCATATGAGAAAGTTATTTCCAAAATAGTGCAACTCTCTCCATAGACCTCCTATGAGTTCTGCAATCAGAACCTTGTTCAAATCTTTGGCCTCCTCAATTGCAGTGATTTTTGGCATCCAATCTACTGGGAGAGGCCTTAAAATCTTTTAACTTACTGTGAACAAGAAATCTCATGGCCTAAACATTTTAGGTTATTAGTGAGTCTCATAAATCTAGAAAACATATTAGATATAGACTCATCCCTAAGCATGCAGAACACTTCATGTTCTTGGAAAAGCAAACTAATCCTAACTTCTCTAAGTTGACTTGTCTCCTCATAAATTGCTTGCAAATTGTTCCAGATTTCCCTTGTAGTTTCATATGGGGATATCTTCTCATATTCAGAGGGAGAGAGAGAGAGAGAGCATAATAAGCATTCATGGCTTTGGCATTCAATTGAACTGCTTTAATGTCCTCGTTAGTCCATTTTCTCTCCTCTGATGTGTAAAGCACCATTCCTTCTTCTACAAATTTTCACAAATTATAACTATTGGCAACCAAAAATATCTTCATCTTCATTTTTCAATAGCTATAATGCTCCCCATCAAAATATGGAGGTCTGATGGTTGATTGACCCTCCTTGATTTTGCTAAAACTATTTGCCATATGAAACCACACTAAGGTAGAGATAAAATCATGAATCTCAATATCACTACCCTGCTCTGATACCAATTGTTAGTCCCATTCATTCTATGAAAAAATTGGATTCCAAGAGGTGTGGGAAAACAAACTGATTGTGTTGTTAAACATATTATCTAGCTTGATTTTGATGATGAACATTCTTAACCAAGTATGTTTTGATGATAAGCCAAGACATGAGTAAAATAATAAGGTACTAACAATTTGCTCTCAAGTATGTTGCAGAAATATTAACTCATACTCAACTTTAGAATTACCTTCATAATGATAAAAAGAAGAAACAAAGTAAATGCGTTTTAAAAATAAGTATATAAATTTCATATATACTGAAAATAAGAAAACAAAAATATTAAAGTCTTGAAGACATGCTTTGGAGCAAACAAAAATATCTTCAAAGTCATCACAATACACTTCGGAGTAAATTGGAATGCTTCGGATTCGTCACAACGAACTTTGGAGTAAACAAACAAATCTTTGGAATTGTAATGATATGGTTCGGAGATAACCAATAAGTGCTAGAGCCTTCATAGGATGCTTTAGAGCTAATTAAAAATCTTCGAAGTTTTTACAACATGCTTTGGAGTTGTCACAAGCACACTTTAGAGTCAACAGAGAAGCTTCGAATTCATCGTAGCAAGCTTCAGAATCATTACAATACGCTTCAGAGTCATCATTAAAGCTTCAGAGTTGTCATAGTACACTTTGAAATCAATAAGAGACATTTAGGAGTTCATCAAGCAAGCTTTAGAGTTATGAATATGTACTTCAAAATTAATCAGTCGCATTTTGGAATAATTCAAACATGCTTCAGAATTTTTCAGACCTACTTCGGAGTTCTGAAAACCTTATTTTGGAGTTAGTAAGCAAGCTTTAAAGTTGTCGAACAATACTTCAGATAAAAGTTCAGAAAATCCAAACTCCTCTCTACAAAGGTCTATCGTAATTAAAAAAGGCTTACTGTCATTTTGAAAAATCTAAAGTAAACTAATTAGAGCATCCAAAATCATTCAAGACATCATTTGTTCACTCGTCTCTTCAGAGTAACTGAAGAAGTAACTTAGGAGCACCTACAAAGTTAGACGTCAGACAAAGGGTAAGGTGAAGAAATATATTTTCAAACATTTGAAAGTCTGCCAACCACAGCAACAAAAAAATCTCTCTCAGCCTATAAAAGAGGGATTCAAATGCAAAAGAAGATACTACTGATCATATTGAATATACGAGAAAACACAAGAAGAAAAAGCTCTTGAGCATTCAAAATCTTCCTTCAAAGTTCAACTCCAATGGCTACAACTTTTTCAGAGCTCTCAAAGTCTGAATTGCTTCTCAATTAAGGAGTTTGAATCTTTTACTCTTAATGCTAATTCATTTACTTAAAGTTCAAAATTTTATACACAAGTCTCCCTAAGTAAGAGGGATTAATCTATACACCTTATTTTAGTATTAGGTACACAAGTAGAGTGCTTGGTATTTATGTATTGAGATAAGCAAGTAGAAAACTTACTAAAAGGGTACAAGTTCATTGGTGAGCTTTGAAAACCAACAAGTTGTAAAATTTTTTGGTTAGCTTGGAAAACTAGTAAGTTGGTTGGTGTGTTTGTTGGAAAACCAACATGTATTGGATCAGGTTAATCAAGGTATTAGTGGAACCTGAGATCAGTAGAGGAGATTGACTCAGATAATTGGAGTAGGAACCTAGGAAGGGTCAAACTACTATAAAAATCTTATGCTATATGTTGTGCAATTTATTCTATTTATTCATTGAGCACTTGGATCATTTGATTTGGCTGAAAGTTTTAAAAGCTCAATTCACAACCCCACCCCCCCTTTTGAGCTACCACTATGCAAGGGACCAACAAGTGATATCAAAGCAGGCTTCACTATCTAAATTTTGATTACTAGCGTATTAACTTGTAAAGAGATTCAAATGGCCGGTATGTTCCACAATACATCTACTGAAGGACAATCTACTTCCAAACACCCTTTATTTGATGAAACCAATTATGGGTATTGGAAAATGAGAATGCAAAATTTCTTGACTGCCAGAGATTACTAGTTGTGGGTTTTAGCAAAAAATGGAAAGAATGTCACTAACACTAAAGACAAATACACTCTAGAAGATATACAAGCAGTAGAACATGATACTAAGGCAAAGAACTGCCTCTACTATGCATTAACTTCTTCTAAGTTTGAAAAGATTTCTGTATGTGATTTAGCTAAGGAAATCTGGGGTAAACTTAAGGTAGCACATGAAGGTACAAATCAGGTAAAAGAAACTAAAATAAATCTTCTAGTGCAAGAATATGAAGCCTTCTCTATGAAGGAAACAGAAAACATTTCTGAAATGTTTGGAAGATTTTAGAAAATCAGCAACAGCTTAAAGAACTTAAGAGAAAAATACGAAGAGACCAAGCTAGTAAAGAAAATCTTGAGATCTCTATCTAGACATTGGATGCCCAAAGTAATTGCCATATAGGAAGCAAAAGATCTAACAAAGGTGACAGTAAAAGAACTTATGGGATCACTCATGACCCATGAAGTCCTCATGAAACAAAAAACTCTAGATGAAGTCAAAGGCAAGAAAACAATAGCTTTACAAGCAGAATCAGAAAATGAAGAATCTTCAAAAGATGCCTCAACTAGTGAAGATGATGAGGATATGACAATGATAATAAGAAAATTCAAAAACATGCTCAAGAAGAAAAGATTTGGAAACAATTCCAAGAACCTCAAAAGCAAAGATAAGAAAAAGGAAGTTCCAATCTATTACAATTGCAGCAAGCCTGGGCATATGAAGTTTGACTGCCTAGAGCCAAATAAAGAGCAAGGAGACAAGAAGAAAAGGTATAACTCTTACTTTGACAAAAAGAATATTTCTAATAGTAGGAAATTTGGAAAGAAAAAGAAAGCTATGGCTACATCAGAAATGCTGGAAAACATGATGCAAAAAAGCTTGAGTGAAGAAGAAGAAGAAAATGAAGCTAATTTAGCTCACTCAGCTCCAAAGAAAAGGATCAAGAAGAGCATCATACAAGAATAAGCTTTATGGCCATCCACAATGATGAGGTAAACTTGAAACCTGAAATCTCTGATATTGAAGAATTATTAGAAGAATCGTATTCAAATTTCAAAACATTAAAAGCTAAACACAAGGAAACTAAAAGAGAACTTGAAAAAATAATTAATGAATGCTCCAAATTAAAATAAGAAAATACATTTCTCAAAATTGATCAGAATATAAATATAGAACTTGAGCAAATTAAAGTAGAAAATCATGATATTAGAAGAACCTTAACCACTGCCTTATTTAAACTTAAAAGAAAGACAGATATATAAAACTAAAGAAAGAAAAATCATAAAAGAAAACTAGAACCCAAACATAATATGATTTAGATTCCTAAAATAGTTGCTAAAGTTGTAAATACAACTATATATCAAGAAAATATATTAGTAGCATCTAAAAAATAATGAGTGCCAAAATATTCTGCTACTAACCCACCAGGACCCATTCCTAAATGGGTACCAAAAGTTATAGCTTAATTTCATTACTGAAGGTGTTGAGAGCCACCCATAATATTTTTGGGCTGAAGCAATGAAAATATCATGTTATATTATTAACAGAATCTTTACTAGATCCATACTCAACAAACTCCATTTAAATTATATTATGGCAAGAAGCCAAATATTTCATACTTTCATACTTTTGGTTGTAAGTGCTTTATTCTTAACAATGGCAAAGAAAATTGTGGTAAATTTGAAAATAAATCTAATGAAGGCATTTTCCTTGGTTATTCCATTATTAGTAAAGCATTTGAGTCTATAATCTGAAAAATAAGACTGTAGAGGGATCTATTTATGTAAATTTTGATGAAAGGACTAATTCCTCTAGGAGGACAAGTGATTTTGATGATAAGATAGGTGAACTAATAACTTTAGTTGAGAAATGAAAATTTACAAGACAAAGAAGGAGAACCTTCCCAATCAGAAACACAAATGAAAGAAGGAGAAATAGACAATAGACCATCCATTAGTGAGGTAAACAATGAAGGTAATAATATTTTTTGTAAAGATTGGAGATTCATGCATGAAAAAGTCAGATAATTGGTGATGTATATGACAAAGTCAGAACTAGATCTTCTTATCACCAAATATGTGGCAATTTTGCTTTTATTTCTTAATTAGAATCAACTTGCATAAAACAAGAGCCTTAGAAGATGAAAACTGGATTTCAGCTATGCAAGAAGAATCAGACCAATTCAAAAGAAATAATGTGCGGACTATTGTTCCAAGACCAAATCATCAATCTACTATAGGAACCAAATGGGTACTTAGGAACAAATTAGATGAATCTAGAATTGTAGTAAGAAATAAAATAATATTAGTGGCAAAAGGGTACTGTCAGGAGGAAAGGATTGATTTTGAAGAATCATATGCTCCTATTGCAAGAATAGAAGCCATTAGAATGCTTCTTACATTTGCATCCTTTATGAGTTTGAAGCTATATTAGATGGATGTAAAAAGTGCATTCTTAAATGGATTTATTAATGAAGAGGTTTATCTTAAACAACCACCTGGGTTTGGAGATCCTCATAACCCAGATCATATATTCAAACTTAAGAAAGCCCTCTATGGTTTAAAATAGGCTCCTAGAGCCTAGTATGAAAGGCTAAGAAGATTTCTCATTGAGAAAGGTTTTTCAAGAGGCAAAGTTGACATTACTCTCTTCATTAAGCATGCAACAAAAGATGTTCTCATAGTTCAAGTTTATGTTGATGATATAGTATTTGGTGCAACTAATGAAAATCTTTGCAAAGAATTTTCCAAGACAATGTAGGGAGAATTTGAAATGAGCATGATGGGTAAACTCAACTTCTTCTTGGAACTGCAAATTAAGCAAATAAAAGAAGAAATCTTCATTCACCAAGCCAAATACACAAAAGAACTACTAAAGAAATTCAACATTGAAGATGGGAAAAGGTATGGAATGCCAAGGAGTACTCAATAAAAATAAACAAAGATGAAAAAGGTAAGTCTATTTGCCAAAAACTTTATAGAAGCATGATATGATCTCTGTTATATTTAAGTGTTAGTAGACCTAACATAATATTTAGTCTATGCATGTGTGCTAGATTCCAATCATAACCAAAAGATTCACATCTTATTATTGTAAAAAAATATTTAGATATCTTTTAGATATACCTAATCTTGGATTATGGTATCCAAAAGGTTCAGATTTTAATTTAATAGGTTACTCAAATGCCAATTTTGTTGGATATAAAGTAGATAGAAATAGTACCTCAGGATCTTGTCAATTTCTAGGAAGCATGATTATCTCATGGTTCTCTAAGAAACAAACATTAGTTGCATTATCAACTATTGAGGCTGAATACGTAGCAGTAGGTAGTTGTTGTCCACAGATCCTATAGATGAAATAATAATTAAAATATTTTGGCCTTAATTTTATTGATATACCTATCAGATGTGACAACACTAGTGATATAAATTTGGCTAAGAATCCAGTGTTACATTCTAGAACTAAGCATATAGAAATCAGGCATCATTTTATTAAGGACCATATTCAAAACCATGACATTTGCTTAGAATTTGTCCCAACAGAAAATCAGCAAGCAGATATTTTTACAAAACCACTACCAAAAGAAAGATTTTATATGATAAGAAGGGAACTAGGCATTCTAGATCCTAATGCATAAAATGGTTAATTTATCAAACAAATTAGCCATTTTATGTTCTCATCTGTGTACAATATAAAATGAAATATATTATAACCTTTCATTTTCCAATAAATGTATTAATACATAGTTAATTATCTATCTTGCTAATGATTCCTAAATAAATATGAATTAATAATTAATATATAAAACTTAAAATACAAAACTCCAAAAATCCATTTTATAAAGTTTCTAAGTTAAGCCAATCTTTATAATTCGTAGCCTCAGAAGAGCACTTCAAAGCCTCCAAAGGACAAAATAAAAGCCTCTAAAGCTCTCAAAAATATTATTTTGGAACATCTGAAGATTGATAAAAGCCTTCGAACTAATGTTTCAGAATATCCAAAAATCCAAATCGAATCATTGCCTCCAAAGGATATCTTTCGGAGCATCTGAAATCAAAATACATTAGTATTTTGGAGAATATTTAAATTAAATGACCAAATACAAAAGCACTCAATTCATTCAAGTGCTTGAAACCTCTTCAAAAACCTAAACCCTTCTTCTCTGAACTCTCAAAACCCCTCTTTCAGAGAAGACTCTCCATCTTCCTGTTCTTTTTAAAAGTCAGTCTCAACTCTCTCTGTCTCCCTTCCTACCTTCTCTGACATCTCTCCCAGAAATTCCATTTCCTTTCCAAAACCTAGCATTCTTTGTCAAAATGGTAAGAACAAAATAAGCAAAAAGCAAAACAAAGGAAAGAGATGATTCAAGGTAAGATGAGAAGTTGATAGAGTTGAGGTAATCTTTCTGAATAGTTCATCTAACTACTCCAGATTTACAAAAGATATGAGGATAGGAGAATAATAAAAGGGAAAATATTTAAAGCCTTTGGTATGCAATTAGAAGTGTCTGAATGGTTGAAATACCAAGGTTGAAATGCATATGTGAGTTATAGGGACAGTCTATATACTAGACTTGTAAGAGCACTGATCTATAATCTCAATACTAGGAAAAAACATTATGGATAGGAGAAACAAAAATTGAACTATCCAAAGAAAGTTTAAGAAATTGTTTCAATCTCTCTGAAGAAGAAGAAGAGATTGTTGACCTTCTAGAGCAATATTGTTCTCAGATTTAGCAGAATCTAAGATAGATGAAAAGGAAAATTATCTGCATGCTAGTCATTTTAATGCAAATCTCAAGCTAGCATATATTATTATTATGAACAATGTGTATCTTAGAAGAGTAGATACTGGTGATGTATCTGAGAAAGATGCCAGAATTATATGGGCATTGAAGAATAGAAGAAAACTGAATCTAGCCAAACTAATGGTAGATCACATTCATTTGATCAAGAGAACCAAAAGGTTTTCCTTCCTTATAGAGTGGCTTTGACCAAGCTGATGAGGGAAGTAGGAGTAGATTTCTCAAATGAAAATGAAGAGCTTCCAAAAACACAAACACATTGGATGAAAAGTCTCTAAAAAGAATGGGCTTTAAGCCAACTGCACAAGGTTGGATCATTGAAAATCCAAGAAGAGCAACTTAATTAAAGGGATCCAAACCTGAAGAAAGACTACAAGGAGGAGATGTCATAGAACAGGTTAATGAACCAAGGCAAGAACTCTCCTCTCATGAAGAAGAAGAAGTAACAGAAAGATGAGAGTTCTTAAATCCACCAATAGAAGCAAAAGAAGAATTCTATAGCAGAGAAGATGAATCAGAAGCTGAGAGAATAGAAGAAGTTCCAAGAGAGGAACAAAGAACTGTCATAGAAGAAGTATTGGAAGAAATTTTGAGAGAAAATGTATTTGAAAAAATAACAGCAACAACCATGCTATTACAAACTCCTATAAGATCTCTTTCACCCATTAAACACACTCATACTCATCAACCATCCACCTCATTAATTTCCACTACACAACTTATCTCAAAGAACTTAGAGTATAAAATAACAATGATTAAACACTACATATCCACTCTAGCTCTCCAAATGAATAGGATGGATCATAATCTTTCCACTACCATGTCATCTATGATCTTGAGAGCTGATAAGATTAACCAGAGACTTGATTCTCTATAGCTCTAGCAGAATCATTCAGAGGTCAAGGCTATTCACACCACCTCATCCTCATTTCTCTTCGCCTCCAACTCACTTTCCATCACCTCCACATCACTTCTTTCTAGTCAGAATCAACTCCCCCATCACAGTAATGTCTTCACCCACACACTTCCCTCATCCATCCTCTCTTGCAAATCTAAAGGTTACTCAACCTAAGAGCAAACCTACTTAAATTGCATCTTCCTCTCTTCCAACACAACCTCCCTCAATTCCAACTTCTGAAGTAAATCCATGTCGAGCAATTGTGAGATATGGCAAATACTTCATAGTCCCAATTCATAGAATCCATTTTCTTCCCCCAAGCAATATGGATGGAATGGACCTAGCTTGATTTCATTCGATCAGGAGAAGTAATCCCTAAATGGATTGTGGACCTTCCACCAGAATGGAACACACCCTCAATTCATCCAGAGTGGAGAAGACCTCCCACTCCTCTAAAAACTCCACCATAAAGTCCTTCAAACTCTCCTCCAATAGTTGTTAATAATCCTGATATTCTTCTTCATGTATTCAATCCAATCAAGATGACTTTTTCTGAGTTTGAGAATAAATTCAAAATCAATTCTGAAGTTGTTAGAATGTTTCTCTCTTAGTCTATCATTCTATCTCCTCAAAAAATTCTATTCTCAGAACTTGAGGATCCTAACATTCTACATAGGATTCAACTTCTCCCAAATCCTCCATTGACTCCTAGGGCCACAAAATCCAAATTCATGATAGAGAGTCAATTAATTAAAATTACTTAGAGAAATTTCTTCAGATGCTTCCAATGTCAAAACTTCTTAGAAAGGGGTTTCATCTCCCTCAGGTCCTCATAAACTCTTTATTCTCACTAAGGAATAATTCACTTTCTACAATAATGATAACCTAGAGGCCATTGCTAACAATCTACCTCTCCCATATTCTTAGCTTTTAGATCCTTCTATCCAAGATAGGATAAGGCAGACACAGCCTCAACCATCTTCCTCCAATGAACCTATTCCACCGTCTTCTTCCAAAGCCAAAAATCCCAGAAAACCATCTTCTTCCACTACCAAAACCCCTGCTATCTGGAAACCACCTTCTATCCCAAAACCATTACCTTCTACTCCCTCATCTCATCCATCTAGTTCCTAACCTAAAATGAAGCCAAGAATTCCACCTCCCAAAGAAGACAACAAGGCTCCTCTTGAAAGAATAACTACGTACTATCAGTACTATATAGCTAGGATGAATGCAAACACAAAAAATCTCTTAAAAGGGCTTCCTACAGTCTTTCCTGAACTACTAGATCTAAAGTTTCAAGAAAGAATTGATTTTATCTATGTATCAAGCTGTGGAACTACAGATTATACACATGAACCTCCTATAATAGTTCCAAAGGATCCATTTTTCATACCATCTCCTCCAACAAAAAGACCTAGAACATTCAAGCCCTCTACTACACCATCATCCTCTCAACCCAAGCCACCCCTTCTACCTCTCAAAGATATCTTTCTTAAGACCTACTAGAGAAAACCCAAACCACCAAAATAATACTACTACCTTTTATATTTTTTTCTCTAATGTAGCTTTTAATTGAACATTTTTATAATTTCTCTGATGTATATACATTGTATTTGAAAATTTTTGATCAATGACTAGTTCAATATATATGCATTTTTTCCATGAATACTACTTACTTCCACCATTTTTATTATATCGAAAAGGGGGAGAAATGTGAATGTATAAACAGGGAGAAAACAACATGTATAAATTGATATGAATGAAAATTTTTGAAGTATGAAATACAGTTATAATAATGTGCATCAATTCAAGGGGAGCTACACAAAATTAGTCAATAGAAATTTTATTGAAATATCTAAAAAGTAAGTTACTTCAAGTTTATTGTTAGACAAGTTTTGAAAGATATATCACTCACTGTTTTGTCATCATTGAAAAGGGGGAGAATGTTAAATATAGTGTCTAGCTTGATTTTGATGATGAACATTCTTAACTAAGTATGTTTTAAGGATAAGCAAAGACATGAGTGAAACATTAAGGTACTAACAATTTGCTCTCAAGTATATTGCAGAAATATTAAATCATACTCAACTTAAGAATAACCTTCATGATGATAAAAGGAAGAAACAAAGTAAATGCTCTTTAAAAATTAGTATATAAATTTCATTTAAAGAAAGAAAATAGAAATATTAAAGTCTTGAAGACATGCTTCAGAGCCAACAGAAACATCTTCGAAGTCATCACAATGCACTTCAAAGAAAATTGGAATGCTTCAGTGTCGTCATGACGAACTTTGGAGCAAACAGACAAAGCTTCAAAATCATCATGATATGGTTTAGAGATAACCAAAACAAGCATTGGAGTCTTCATAGCATGCTTTGGAGCTAATTGAAAAGCCTTGGAGTTTTTACAGCATGCTTCAAAGTCGTCACAAGCACACTTCGAAGTCAGCGTGAAGCTTTGAATTCATCATAACCAGCTTCAAAATCTTTACAATATGCTTTAGAGTCGTCATGAAAGTTTCAGAGTTGTCATAATAAACTTCAAAATCAACAAGAGACATTTCGGAGTTTATCAGGCAAGATTTATAGTTATGAATATGTACTTTAGAGTTAATTAGTCATGTTTCAGAGTAATTCAAACATGCTTCAAAATTTATCAAACCTACTTAGGAGTCCTCAAAACCTTACTTTGGAGGTTAGCAAGCAAGTTGCGGAGTCATTGAACAATACTTCAAAATTCACCTTTTTGAAGCATTAAAAGTTCAGAAAATCCGAACTCCTCTCTACAAAGGTCTATCATAATTAAAAAAGGCTTACTGTCATTTTGGAAAATCTAAAGTAAACTAATCAGA
This sequence comes from Pouteria campechiana, assembly GCA_036873735.1. NCBI lineage: Eukaryota > Viridiplantae > Streptophyta > Magnoliopsida > Ericales > Sapotaceae > Pouteria > Pouteria campechiana. The sequence continues at coordinate 882 of JAYJMB010071298.1, read as the reverse complement.
GCATCCAAAATCATTCAAGACATCATCTGTTCACTCATCTCTTTGGAGTAACTAAGGAAGTAACTTCGGAGCACCCGATAAGAATGTGAATGTTAAGAAAAGTTAGCAACAAAGTTGTAGACCGATACCAGATTGTTGCAAAGTCAAACGTCAGACAAAGTGTAAGGTGAAGAAATATTTTTGAATGTTTGAAAGTCTGCCAATGACAGCAACGAAAAAATCTCTCTTAGCCTATAAAAGAGGGATTTAGATGTAAAAGAAGATACTACTGATCATATTGAATATACAAGAAAATACAAGAAGAAAAAGCTTCTGAGCATTCAAAATCTTCCTTCAAAGTTCAATGCCAATGGCTACAACTTTGTCAAAGCTCTCAAAGTGAATCACTTCTCAATTAAGGAGTTTGAATCTTTTACTCTTATTGCCTATTCATTTACTTAAAGTTCAAAATTTTATATACAAGTCTACTTAAGTAAGAGGCATTAATCTATACACCTCGTTTTAATATTTGGTAACACAAGTAGAGTTCTTGGTGTTTATGTATTAAGATAAGCAAGTAGGAAACTTGCTGAAAGGGTACAAGTTTGTTGGTGAGCTTTGAAAACCAACAAGTTGTAAAAGTTTTTGGTTAACTTAGAAAACCAATAAGTTGATTGGTGAGCTTGCTGGAAAGCCAATGTGTATTTGATCAGGTTAATCAGGGTATTAGTGGAATCTGAGATTAGTAGAGGTGACTGACTTAGAGAAGTGGAGTAGGAACCCAGGAAGGGCCAAATCACTATAAAAATCTTAGGTTATGTGTTGTGCAATTTATTCTATTTATTCATTCAGCACTTAGATCATTTAATTTGGCCAAAAGTTTCAAAAGCTCACTTCAACCCG
>JAYJMB010071287.1:0-23964 GCA_036873735.1 Pouteria campechiana | reverse complement strand
GTCCATAGTTTGGGGGGGGGGGGGGATCACATCCTAATGAATATAAAAGAAAATAAGTTAGAGATTTGATAGTAATACAATACTTAATATAGAAAGGACTTTAAATAAAATGTTAAAAGAGTAAATATTCATGTTAAATTCAGATATGTTCTCTTACTTTGTGAATCTTTATTTCTTTTTTTATTAAGAAACCCAAGGCCCCATTACAAGCTTAGCAAAGACCTATTGATTCAAATGAATAGAGTTATCTACATTAGTAGAGAGGAATTATGAAAAGCAAGCTTATGAGGTGTTTGTGAAGATCATGAGAATCATTGGTTTACATATTGTTGACTGAAAAACATGCATGTAGTATGAGATGGACACTATACACATGCACATTTTCATTTCATAAAAGGATTGATGAAGCATGGGTTTCATGAGATTACTTGGCAAGTATCTTAAGTGATTTCTAAGATATGTGCACATGTATAATTTGTTTAGCGTGTTAATGATTGTTCGAGAGAGATTTTTCTGACTGATTCATGAGTTCAAATTATTATTTTGCTTGAGGATGATCAAAAGCTAAGTTTAGGGGTATTTTATGAGCTCATAATATATTATATTTTTATATCTAAATTCACATGTTAAAATCTTTTTTTAATATTTTTCAGTAAATATTTTACTTAACAGAGTTTGTTTTATTGATCTGTAAAATGAAACTAGAAATTACAAAAGATATTACTTTAAAGCAATTTCTGAAACTAATGGAGGCATATTTGAAAAATGTATTCAACATGAAAGTTTTAGCCTTTGTTTTTAGCTTTTTAATGCATCAAAAATTACATAATTTTTAATTTGTATGAGAAATTTATAGCTAAAATAGTGTAACTGCCTTTAGAGTTTTACATTCGTTTACTACTTCATTTGATAAAAGGTATCACTCTGAAGGCTCACGACTCATATAAGATGAATGATTCAGTAAAAGTGATTAACATGAAAGCTGTATCATCTAAAATATATATCCAATGCAAAAAGAATGGTGCAATTCCAAGTTTATACAAGAAAGTTATGATTAAAACTGTACTACTCTCTCCAAAAAACTCTGAAGTATCAATTTCAAAGGCGCACAGAATTTGGTACTTGGAGGTCCTTGGCTCAAAATATAAGTAGAATCAGGAAAAGTGATTAACATAAAAGTTGTAGATATTAAAATTATCTATCCAATCCAATAAAAATCACTCAATTTGGAGTTTGTATGAGAAAGTTATGATAATTTTATTAAAACTACTTTGGAACATCAAAAACTCCAAAGTAGAATAAGAAAGCTCTGAAACAGAAAAAAAGTTCCAAAGCAATATTTTTTACTCTGAATTCACCTTAGAAAAGCTCCAAAGTAGAATTAAAAGCTTTGAAGTAAAATAAAAAAACTCCAAAGCAACTTTTTTTACTTGAAATAAACTTCAGAGAACTCCGAAGCAACATTTTTTACTTTGAAGTTCAGTTCAGAGAACTCCGAAGCAAGAATTCAAATTTCTGCTTGATCTTCAGTGCATCCATAACATGAAACAAAGTTTAAAATCAAATTTTGTTATTTTTCCATGCATTAGAGGTTGCAAATTTAAGAGTATAAGATATGCGAATTTCAAAGTATTATTGAAAATTGATTTTTAGGCTTAAGATTGTGTTACAATTTTCAGAACTCAGGATACGCAGCAATTTAGTTGTTTTGAAAACTTCTATTTTTATACATTGTAATATGTTAGAAGTTATATTTTCGTAAGGAAATACTAAGTTATTACTGGAAGAAGATCTCTATGCGTAGAGACATTGCAATTTGTAGAGGAGTTTTACTAAAACCCTGTTGCTTAGGTTATTTAAAGAGACACATAGAACATAGTTAGGAGTTGGACAGGAGAAGTTTTCCAAGGGAGCAAAACAAGTATTTTGAGTTCTGTAATCATGCATATTTTATAGAGTTTTATTTCTGTTTTTATTATGAACTAAATTTCTTTTTCTAGGGCAATGATGTAGCCCTCCTTGATATTCATTGTTAACAGAGATTGTTGGGTTACTAATTCAATATCATCTTTTTTCATTCATTGTGTATAATACAATAATCTGATTTATTTAATTATCTGATCACCAATTATGTGAATTAGCTTGATTATCTTGGAGTACGTGGCTAAGGTAGACATCATATATTAAATCATGTATTGTGCTCTTTTGAATGAATGAGTAGATAATTAAGGTAGATACCATATGCTAAACTATTCTACTTTATTCATTAAAGTTTTTCTAATCTTTGCGAGTCTTCAATCTCAATTACACTACACTCCATAGGTAATTGGAAAGAGAGAAAATACTTGATTTAAACCCGAATGCCTAACGGTAATAATCATATAGTGGATAGAACGAACCGAAGATGCTGAATTGATACCAACATCTCAACAACATTGAATTTCATTGAATGGTGAAATCAGATCCCTAAACTTTACAACCTGAATTCTCTTTTACATTACTTATTGTCATTGTTTGCTATTATTTATATTACATTTCTAATTACTTAGCTTTTAATTCATCTTATTGATTTAGGATAACTTAGTATTAGTAACTAAACATAATTGAATCAGTTTGACAATTCTTTGTGGGATCGACCCTTGCTAAGCACACTGTACTGCTACATATTCGTGCACTTATGAGGAATTATAATTTGACCATCATTAATGTTAGCAATACAAGTAATAATTGTGATGAATCACAATCCATTGATGTAGTTGCAAGTGTTTCTGATTCTCTACCAAATTCACTTGAAGGGCATGGCTCATAGACATCTCAATCTTATGTCATTATTAATCCACATATTGTTAAAACAAAAGGACGCACTAGTAAGACATATCATGCAACCATAGAGATAGCAAGAAGTAGCTTGAGTAGACTGTCTTGGTTGTAATAAATTCATCCAAGGTCATGATAAGAGAAACTGTCCGTCTTTAAAAGCTGAGAGAGAGAGATTTTCCAGTCATCAGTTGACCTCACATGTATAAGATGAAAAGGCTAGATGTTCAATTTGTTGAGAATAGAACCTTGGTGAAGCTAAGTAGTTCTATTTCATAAAGAAGCACTACATTTGGAGGAACAATGGCCATGTCTCTTAGGCATTCTTCATTGTAAAACCATAATTAGAGTTTATGGTCACAATAGCTATTTCTCCTTTCCTCATGGTTATGACTACCCTATCTAAGCCATGGTCGCAATAAGAGAAATGAACACAACAATTGTTCAATTTTGGTTTTGTTAAACCAGATATTGCTTTACCCAATAGCACAACCAAACAGCCACTAAATAATGTGAGACCAAAACTTAAAAAGAAGATTCCTGATGATAATGTGATGCTTTCAAAATGGAAAAAATGAAACCGATTACAAACAAGATTGATAAAATTGCATCAACGCACACAAATTACATTCACTAGATCATTGAATATTGTCCCAACAGTGAGAACGCTCTATTTCCACAAACTTAAGACAAAAAAAATGTCCTCTGAATGATTAAATGAAAATATAAAGTACTCAAAATAAGGACTTTCCTGATGCTTATCTTCACTCGCCCGAGTCCTCATCACCTAATTCGCCCTCTAATTCTCTCATTGATCCTTTTTCTGATCCGTCTTCTGATCTATCCTCTGATTCTTCTTCTAATTCCTACTCTAATTTATCTTTTTCAGAAGGAGGTGGATATGGAGGAAGTGCCGGTGGTTGAGGAAACTAGAACTGTTCGGGATCATGTTGTGAGTTTTGAGTAGAGAGCATTAAGGCTAAAGTAGTGAAAGACTGAGTTGTATGATTGAATTGTTGCTAATGCCTCTTTATAAACAAATTCACCCTTTTGTTCATTAACTCAGTTTTGCAGCACTGCTTACTTTGCTCCTTTCATACTGTCCCAATTTCAGATTGATAGATTGTCTCTACAACTTTTGCTAGTTCATATATAGCTTTAGACCAAATATCTGCTCTTGGAGTTTGGAGATTTGATGTTCCAACTCGGCATCAGACATACCACTCCTAGCCTTAGGCTAGTAGTGGATGGACTAAGATCAACATTCTTTGTCTTCTTACCCTTACCCAACTTCTAAATCATACTGGTAGTGATAAGAGGTTAGAGATGCTAGATTTCCTCATTTGGGCTTATCACTATTCCTGCTTTCAAGCACAAATCGTAAATCACCAACGGATGTCCAAGTCCACTTAAATGACTCTTCTCTTATGCCATATACAAGATGGATTCTTGAATAATCTTACCCATGTCAACAGATAATTCTTTCTAAATTATATAGTTTAGGAGAGCCCTTTTCTTTATGACCTTTGTGTAATGATTTGTAGGCATTAGTTTAACGAATATGAAGTAATGACACAATTTTCCTTGAGGTTTTAATTTTGACACCTGGAATTGAAGAGGTTCATCCCTGGCCATATGCCATTGAGTGTCATGCATAGCTAAAAAGTTGATCATATCATCAAGATTCGGTCCTTGAAGCACCCACTTTGAGTATTTATCTAGTTCAATATCAGGCAATCCATACATCTTGTTAATGGTAGAGTGATCAAATGGAACACATTTTCCTCTAACCAATATCTTTTTGCTCTCATGCTCTTTTGCATTTGCATAGAATTCACGATAACGCCACCAACCCTTTTGCACCCTGAATTTAATCAACAAATTTGAGCCTACTCCTCACTCACTATTGGTAAAATATTACTCTTCCCAATACACTGAAAATTCATCAAATACAACATGCACATAATTCTCTCCCTTTTTTTCTTCAATCCCAACCTGAAAATTCTGCTCCTAACCCAACCAAACACCAAAGGAATGTGGAAAGATGATCAAACGGATGAAAAACTCAACTCTTCCTATTCAAACCTTGCAACTTATTAAATGTATGATCTCGAGTTCTCAATCTTCAACTTTCTATGGCTCATAGATTCAATTTCTTGAAACACATGGATGAGGAATCATTGGATGCAATTGATTTTTACATTTGGAGATGGAACGGATTTGAGGTGAGAGATTTCATTTTGGGATGAGTTAGGATGGAGGATAGAGTGGCGAGGAGAGAGGCCTGGGTGTGAGGCTCCAAGGGTTAACAAATGGATGTTTGGGCAAAAAGGACCAAACGAATTTTAAAAGGGGACAGGCAGTTGGGCACATGGCGCCTCTTTGAACACATGAGCGCCCACTTGTTTGATTGCATTATGCTTCGAGCAGGTTTTTTGGGCGCATAGGAGCTTTTCTGAATGGGACATGCTTCAACCAGGTTTTTGGGCGCACGGGTGCCCACTTTTCTAATTGGGACATGCTTCGACCAGGCGGGGACTTGGACACCCTCTGTCAGCGGCAATCAGGAAAGCATTTTTCAGAACAAGCAGTGAAGTATGATCCTAGTTCTTTTATTTTCAATTTTATAATTTTAATTAGGATTAGAGCTTGCCACTGAATTGGATCATGTTGTCTTCCATTACACATCTTATTGAAACGCTATGACTGCATGTGCTTAAAAAAGTTTGATGTAGTGTTGATCCCATTGGTAAAAACTATGTTAAATTGAGAACTGCGATTTTGCAGGCATTCAAATGCATGGTCAAGGATCATGTCCACATGTTATGTTGGTTCTGGTTTCAATTACTGATCTCTTATATCTTTCAGTTTGCCTAATGGATGTGCACCGTCATGCACATTTCTTGAGTTGAATATGGCTTTCATGGGCACCTTACTTGTGAATTTCTTTTTGAGATATTCCCTGTCCTTATTGATGGCTCCAGCCTGAAAAATCAGTTGTACAAATATCTAATCACACAGGTGTTACTTGTAATAGAAAGACACTTTCCCCTGCACACTTCATGAAATTAGTGAAGAGCAAATGTTCTAGGAGCATGTCTTTACATTGCGCATTGGTTGGTATTACTACGCTATAACATCTCTGGGCTTCCTGTGTTGTTATTTGCATGTGTTTTTGAATTGTCTTACTAAAAAATCTGCTAATTTCATGAATCATTTATTCAATGCTGGAATAAGTTCTTGTGTTTTCATATCATATGAAGCAGCTTCAGAATAAAGTTGCTTTCACATATAATCAATTGTCCTGTTTGTTAAACTTGGTGAATATAGGTCTCTATTGAACAAAACATGATATCATGAGGTGAGTTCACCCCAACATATAGGTCTCCATTGAACCAGAAAACAAGTTGAGGTTTGGCAACGAGCTGCGGAGCTGCAAGGGCAACGAGCTGCGAGGGCTTCTTGCTGCGGAGGCAGGTGCGAGGGCGACAAGCTGCTGAGCTGCGAGGGTTGGTGTGAGGGCTTCTGGCTGTGGGCAAGACGGTGAGGGCTTCTCCTTGCTGGGGCGAGGACGAGGGTGAGGATGAGGGCAAGGGCAAGGGCGAGACGTGAGGTGAGACGCTCAAGGTCTGTGTTTTCTAGACACGTGGGTTAGACTTCACACTTAAAACTAAACCACGGCCGACACACACACACACACATATATATATTAGTTTTGTGTCTTTAATCTTTACATCCATACCAGAATTTCGGGCAGTTGAACAGCACATTGATGTACCGTACATACCAGTTTTGTGTCCTTTCCACATATATGTACGCATGTGAGTGTGAAATTCAATTCATTTATCAGGCTTAGTACAACTTGTTTAACTAATATTCAAAAAAAAAAAAAAATCATTCCCATCGAATACTTGGATGTATCATAAATAGGGAGAAGATCTCAAGAATTCAGATTCACTCTCAAATAAAGCAAATTCTGTATACTACTCAAGTATCAAGTTAAGATAACTTTTTAATTGTATCTACATGCTAAGGAGATAGGATGATATTGATTGCAGGTGGTTCACACGATTTGGATAGGAGGATGATATTGATCGGGGGTGCGTGGGGCGTGGTTCACATGGTTTGGATAAGATGATATTGATTCGGGTGGTGGTCCTTTTTTTTTCATCATTATTTACATCCTCATCGTCGACTTATCATTGTCTTAAAATGATTTCTCAATCTTAATTTTCTTTTTACCTCGTAATTAATACAATCTTCAATTCGTTAACATAAATTTTATATAATTATTAACATAGGGCTTAAACAAGTAGTGTTATCAATTCACAAACACATTCACGTATATATAAATATGTATATATATATACTAATTTAATATTCAAAGTCATTTGGTCATTTTTTTGGTCCCCCATGGCCCTCTTTGTTTCTTCCACTACATTATTTTTCATTTCACCTATTTTGGCCTTTTGATACAAACAAAATCTGAAGTGGGACTCTTTGAAAAAGGAGTGTATTTGCTTAAAGGTCATTAGCCACTTTGTTTTTCTGACATTACATGTGGACCCAGTCACCAATACAAGACAATCACTAGAAGGCAAATATGTAGGTATGAACTCCTCTTTTTCGGAGTTATTCAAAGATACAGCAGTTCAAGCATACATTTTGTCATGCATCCAATGGCTCTAAAAGCTAGAGACCCATGTGCAAATAGATGAAATGTTGCGTAAGCTATTAAATTTATAAATGGCACATGTCATATGACAACGTTTTTGCTTCATCTTTTATTTTAGAAATTGAATTTTTAAAATTGAATTTATTAATGCTGTTCAGTATTAAGTTTTTCGCTGCTGCTGGGAGACTTAAGCGAACTTAAATGGACCTACTTCAGTCTTCCGATGATGATGCAATTTTTTGCATCTTAGTTAAACACCTAATAACTAGCATCCCGAATGAATTATATTTTTCAATAAGTATTTTATTTAAATAATTTTTAGAATATTAAATAAATAAGTGGTCTATGGTTGAATCGAATTTTATTGCATAGTAACAATGCTTTGACCTGTTTTTCTTTTTACTTAATATCTATCCATCCATCTATTTTAAATCTATTTATTTTGCATTAAAACCATCTTTTTTGTTGCTTACATCATTTTCATTGTGTTCCGAGTACATGTACCTAACCCACCCGCCCCTTAATAGTGGCCACAATTATTCAAGTACATGTACCTTACCGACCCGCCCCTTAACAGCGGCCACAATTTTTAAAGTACATGTACCTAACCTACCAGCCCCCTTAATAGCGGCCACAATTATTAACTGAGTACAATCCTGCCAACGTGCTCGTGGTTGTAGGGTCCGACGGCCGTTCACTCTGCCCTTGCATGCACGAGATGGGTCCCACCTTGAAGAAGCTCTGAGGATTCAGACTGTCGACGAAAAAACCTGTATTTTCAGTTATTGTTTTCTATATTTTCATACATAGCTTTATCTTATTTTTAGTTACTTTATTTTTAAGTAGACCTTGGCTTTTTCTGTTTTTTCTTTCACTTTTCTATGTTTTTTTTATGACATCATTTTACTTTTCTTAAAGGATCCATGTGAATACACTAAGAATGCAATGCATTAGCAATACACTTTTTCAAGATTGACATGAGATCTTAAAAATTATAACAACTCTATTTTTTATAATTACTATATATATATATATATTTTTAATTCATTCATTTATTTTAAGTTTTGTTGAAAAAGCTCCGATATCAATTCCAAGATTATGATCATAGACACAAGATCATACATACATACATCAAAGGCATAATCAAACACAAATAAGTGATATGAGATTTAAATGAAAAATCCTTCGACCTAAAACTAGAATAATAAAACCATGGGAGAGAGATAATAATGCATATCCCTAATCAACACACTCTAATAACTCCTTCTTTCACTTATATCGAGAAAAATTCTTGCGATCCACATGATAACACCCTTATCTTAACCTTAGAATTCACCCTGCATCTTTAACTGAAACTTCATTATATAACCTCCTAGTGGACTTCTCTACATAGATTCCCCTAGGCCCATCTCACATGCGCAAGCCTATAAGATTTTTGCAAAATACATAACAAAAAAACCCAATAAGTTTTAAGTAAAAAGCTTATATTAATAATGTTATTCCTTTTACACTTTTTTTTAATACACTCTCTTTATAATATACTTTGTCCAATCATACTCAAAACAACTCATTATGTAGAATGAGGAGATGTTGTTTTCACTTAAGATATATTTGGTTTTATAGAAGAGAGATGTAATAAGGAATAGGATACAAAAGAAGAGGTAATAATGATATGAAGAAGTTAAATAATTATGCACAGTTGAATGTAAAATGAGGAGGAAAAAAAAAGTTTTTACCTAAAACATGCTTTTGTGGTTCCTTCTGCATTAATGATACAATGGAAAAAATTTCCACTCTATTTCTACCTATCATAAGGATGAACAGGTGTAATTTTTGAAAAAGCTTGTGGGAAATTTTTAGACATAATTTGTTTGTACTATATTTAACATTATTAAAATAATGTAACAAGTACAAAAATAGGAGGAAATAAAAAAATGGAACAACATTATAAGATTTGTCATTTTTTGGAATGAATCAAACAAATTCCATTTTTATTTATTGTCCTCAATCGATTATACTTGTTGTATACATCAGAAAAATTATATGTTTATATCCCATACCATAAGTGGTCCTAATTACATTTTCACAATGTAGAAAACTCTTGATTAAAAGAAAAGTATAATGCATCTTAGAAATCCAAAAATAAAACATACTCTCTCAAAATAGATGTGTGCTATCTTTGGGATCGCCAAGCACATTACTATGACTTGATATTTAGGAGATTGCCTCAAGTCAATGGACAGATAAGATGATACGGTTCTGGACTTGGTTGCTAGACATTAGGTCAACTTAGAAAATTGGTATTTTGATCCGATTGGTTTGTCCCGGGTGGAATCGAGACCAGGTGAATCTGTTATTTAGACTATAAGAAATCATAGAGACAGTAGGTATTTTATGACCCGAATGGCATATACCGGAAGGACTCAGGACGGGTGATCTTTATTGTATATAGACCTAAAAGAGATCAGAAGAAAATAGGTGACCTAGATTTGGTTAAACCTTCTCTAATTGCCCATGAGAAGTTTAAGAAGAGAGAGACCAGTATGACTGGATTTGGTTTGGCTCTCTCAATTGCCCATGAGAAGCTTAAGAAGAGTTGGCTAGATTAACTGGGTTTAGCTCGGCTCTCTCAATTGACCCATGAGAAGCTTAGGAAAAGTGGGACCAGTATGACTGAATTTGGTTTGGTTTTCTCAACTACCCATAAGAAGCTTAAGAAGAATGGGTTAGGTTGACTGGGTTTAACTTGGCTCACTTAGTTACCCATGAGAAGCTTAGGAAGAGTGAGCCAAGTTGACTAGGTTTAACTATTTTGATGAATGGTATATGCTAAGGTTTGGCTTATTAAGTCATGACTCAGTGACTGGGTGAGTCACGACTCAATGACTCAGTCCTAGACTTGGGTTTTGGTATAAGTCGATGAGTGGTGTTTACTAACATTTGACTGAGTGAGTCATGACTTAATAACTCGGTGAGTTATGATCAGTGACTCGGTCATAGACTTAGGCTTTTGAATGAGTTGGTGAGTAGCGTTTTCTAATATCCCATAGAAAACTACAAACAGGCGATCTCTGCTATTTATACTGTAAGAGATCGAAGATCCAGGTAACATGAATTAAGCCTAATTATATTTTGAGTTAATTAAGTCTAATCATAATTAACATCAATAAAAGCAATTAATGTTAATGATAGTTCTTAGTTAACTTAAATAACATCCTTAATTTCCTAATTTATGGGGCAGTTACATGGTTTAATCGAGGTTCAAATATGTTTAAAATATTTAATTCTGTTGTTCATTGGCCATATGGGACCCACCATTACCAGTGCATGGGTGGGACCCATGTGTGTACTATGGTGGGGCCATGGCAGAGTGCCCTTAGGCACTAGAGAAATTACCAGTGGCCAAAGGTCATCGGCGTCAAGTGAGGTACTTGCCTCTTGAAGACTCCTCAAGTTCTTCCTCCAAAATCTCTCTCTAAAAGAGTTCTTCTTCCAATCATCCTCTTCTCAAGAAGAGGGAGAGGAATTTATAGGCTTGAGGTCCTCTAGGGGTAGTTTAGGAATTTCAGCTCCAATATAGGGGCATTCTTGGGATGCCAGCTTCAACATGGGGGCATTCTTGGAAACTCTTGGAAAATGTGTCCAGCTTCATCATTTGGGCAGTTTGGGAATTTCAGCTCCAACATAGGGGCATTCTTGGGATGCCAGCTTCAACATAGGGGTATTCTTGGGAACTCTTGGAAAATGTGTCCAGTTTCATCATTTGGGTAGTTTGAAAATTTTGGCTCTAATATAGGGGTATTCTTGGGATGCCAACTTCAACATGGGGACATTTTTTCACTTACATTATTGGCCAATCCAAATAATTTAATTAAAATATTCTAACTAATGTGGATTGCCAAAAATCTAATTAATTGTATGCATGTCCCATATAGGTACTGTGCAATTAACTTGTATGAATAAGTCACAAAAATAATTAAATTCTTCTTCTTCTTCTTTTTAATATAGCTTTTTATATACCCCAATATATATTTTTAAAAGTCTACTATCTAGAGTTGATACATATATTAATTTCAGCTTCTAAAAATATTTTGGATGATTACTCTCGTTTGTCTGCACGGTCGAAAGGTAGCATTAGGTTCGCAACTCGTAATGCTAATCTTTCATCAACTCGGCACATCAACTAATCCTTCATTTGCTCGGCACGTCAGCAGGATTGTAGAGTGGCTTGCTCCCGCTGCCCACCCTATCTCCACGCCACATCAGTTGCACCTAGCTTGGCAAAATGCATTTTGTTGGCTGCGCGTCAACAAACTGCCTTGGCTGCGCAGTGCATCAGCCTGTGCCATCTCCTGCACATGGCGTGTGAGAGGCTATGAAAGACATTTGCCTTGGCTAGTTGCATGGCACTTCAGCCAATCGCTTATCTCTCTGTCATTGACATTTTTTTCTTGCAACTGATGCTGAAAGCTTGATCAGACCGACGTCTTGCAGCAACCATCGCCACCACGTTGCCGTCGACGATTGTTGCGTCTTCGGCGAGCCAGCTCACTGTCGACCATTTGATTCCAGCAAGGAGAAAAATCCATTTTCTGCTGCTGTTGCTACCTTTGTTTTATGACTGAGAAAGAATTGAAGAAGATGACGAAGATGCATTAACGTCTTCTCCACCGGTGATGCAGGTTGGGGTTGTGTCAACGTCCAACCATCTGTCGGGTGATCTATGACGGTCGAAAAATTGGCGTTAACTTTCTGACTTTGATGCGATTGATGTTGTTGTCGATCCTCCCTTCCAATCACTGAAAATTTCAAAAAAGGCGTTTAAACACCCATTGTTTTGGCCACAAATTGCCATTGTGATGTGATCGTCCGACGGTCGGCCAATCTGCTTCGACCATAATGTTTCCACCGAAGTCCTGATCTTCGTCGACTATTCATTGCACTAGATCTTCATTTTTTTGTTCGCCGGAAAGTTTGGGAAAAATTCACTATCGAGCCTTCTTCCTTGCTGCCTGCGATGCTGCCGCCATCCGACCATCAGACAGTCAATCTGTTCTTGTTAGAAACTCAATGTCGCTGTTCCGACGCTGGTATTGATTTCGCTGCACCAGATTGTCTTCTCTGGTTGCCAAAAAATTCGATCGAGTGTGGAAAAACCTATTGATTTTAGCCACAAATTGCTACTACGATGCCGTTGTTCGACCACTGGATGGTCGATTCACTCCAACCATAACATCTTTGTCGATGTCTTAATGCTTAACAACATTTCGCTGTGGTGGATCTTTACCTTCGATCGTCGGAAGATGAAGGAAAGGGCTTCTAACGCGCCCATTTTCCTTACTGTCGACCATGTTGCAACCGCAGCTTCTTCACCATAAACGATACTGCTTGGGTTTGGCTGGGAAGAAAATTGAAGTTACTGGAAGACCCGCTCGCCAATGACTGCAAGCTGCTTTTGCTGCTGTTGTCTTCTCGCCACTCGTCGTGCCCCCTTGGTTAAACTCCCCTGGCTGCACGGCACGTCGGCACAGGCTTGGTTGCACGGCACGTCAGCATAGGCGTCTCCTATTTGGCTCACTGGATCGAGGAGTTTGTCCATCCCGTATTGTATTGCTTGGATGGAAGCTAAAAAATCTTTTAGCAGTTTGTAGCTTCACTGGATTAATATTCCAACAAATACTCATTGACTATGTTATATGTATTTTTTATTATTGAAAGTAATTTTTAAATTATAAAAGTTTATATTTGATATAAGGTGAATGAAAGATAAAATTTTGAATACATTAAAATATAATATACAATGATCCTTCATAAATTTTATATTCTTAGTTTTTGGACATGTAAATGATGAGGCTATACAAGCCTCCCATTTTATTCTAATGTATCATTATCTTTTTATATACTTGCTTTTCATATTGTTATATATTGATTTTTTCATAATTATTTTTTAATTTTTATTCAAGAAGGGGCATCACCTACTATTATTTTATTTTATTTTATTTGTGTTTGTGGGTTGGGGGGGCAGTTTTATCCAAATATTTGGGCAATAGGAAAAGGCAATGAAAAAGGGATATTGATATAACAACAAACAAAAAAACGGGAGCATTCAGGTAAGTAAAATTAAATAAATATAATTAAAATTCCATGCCAAAATCGAATGTCGCATGCCATGACGTAATCATCAATGCTGCCTCTGAGCGCTATTCATCCATGTTACAACGCTTATTTCTAAAGGCAGTTTTTCGTGGGGATTGGGCATCAAAACTCCATGGCAGAAGAGGAGGTGGCAAAGCCATTACTGAAGAATGTCTACTACGACAACTGCCCCGGTTGCAAGCAAGACAAGATCAATGAACTGAGGACAGGGATTCCTTACAAGGAACTATCCTACATCGGCCTTGTTGTGGTATGCAATGGTAAGAATCTTCGTGCAAATTTTCATTTGAATGGGTGATGTTTTTCCACTGTTTTGGGCTTTTGGGTTAGATGGAAATCAGCCAAGGAACCAACGTAGTCATTGATCACAATGATTTTGATTGTTTACTGGAGCGTTGAAATGATTTCCTACTGAGTTGGCGAAGTCTGCTTTTGAAAACCGAGTTCTGAACTGATCGATGCCGCTTGTGTCATGAATCCAAGTTGTCAACGAAGATTATCTTATCAGCTAGGGGCTATTTTCAATGGGTTTAGATTCTTGAAGTTTCTTTCCACGTCGAGTGATTTTGGTTGGAATTTCTAATATTAAATTATCGAGAGAAGCACTTCCAGTTGGGTTTTTGTATCGCTTTGAGATGTGGATTCAATGGCGATTTTGAGGTCATAAGCGGATTAGTAGGAGTTATAAAATCTGCAATTGTGGTGACTTTTTCTGCTTTCATAACCGAGTTCTAAAATGATGCTTGTGTAAGTTCATATCCAAGACGATTGATAGTAACCAATATGGAGAGATGATGGCAAGAGCTCTGTTAGTACCGGATCAATCACCTGCTGCAGATGACAGTTAAGCTGATATAAGGCGAGTTTTAAGATGAAAAAGTCTTGAGTCTTGAATATTTCAGCTCGATTCAGAGAAAGAATACCAAAGGTTGAATTTGCTAGAGAAGCCACTGCGGTCTTCTCAAGAATCCAATCACATATAGTACTAGTTTGGGCTTACCAATTAACAAGAAGTGGGAATTGCAATAGATTTAGGGCCTGTTTGGCCTGGCGTTTTGGGAGTGTAAATGCGCTTTTTGCAGCCAAAACGCGATTCTACAGTGTTTGGCTGAAATATGAAAACGCGCTTTTCAAACCGTAAAAGCCGGAATATGGCTTTTACACGGAAGCTCGGATTTGGAGCTTTTCCAAAAGCTCTACGTGCAAACGTGCTTCCTGTAAGCACTTAAAAAACACCGCCAGGCCAAACAGGCCCTTAGAGTCTTAGAGTTTTCTTTCGATCGTTGAATGATTGCGGTTGGAATTTCTAACATGATAACAATTTGATAACCAAGAAAGGATGAGGAAAAGAGAAGGAAAAAAATAAATATGAAAAAGGAGAGAAAATATAGAGAAATTGATGATAACAGTTTGATAACCAGGAAAAGAGAAGGAAGAAAAATGTGAAAAATAAGAGAAAATATAGAGAAATTGATGCCACATGGAAAAGATAATGATTAAAAATATGGTAGATAAAGATAAGGTAAATAGAATTTTTTTGATAAAAAACTAAGAGTTGGTGATTGAAAGTGTTAAATAAGCTAGTTTCACCCCAAAACGACAAGTCATAGCCTGAAAGTTATTATAAAAAGAGAGTTTCCTTTTCTGAAAAAAATAATTTCTTCTTTGGTTTTTACCTCTTGATGTGGTTTCAAAGGCGTTTTCGATTGGGGAAGGACCAAACCCCGAAGTGACTTGATGATAATTTCACGGGCGTAATTATTGGAACATGCTATGCATCAACGGCGTTTTCGACGGGGTAAGGACCAAACCCCATGATGATAATTACATGGGCGTAATTACTGGAACATGCTATGTTCTAAGATGAAATTAGAAAAGAGACTAATCATCAGCAGCTAGAACAACCGGGCTATTCAAGACTTTTTCTGTCATCGGCGTTGATTCTTGTATAATTCCTTCGCAGAAAAAATGGCGGCTATGTATTGGCGGCCTAAAAATAATAATAGTAAAGAAAGAGAACGTGTTTGAGTAGCAATTGGCTTCTTTTAAGTGCATTGTACTGCTTGTTGTTTTCTCCTTGATGCACCAATTGACATAGACAATGGAAATGACAAACCCGACAAGCTTGTCTCTTTTGTCAGCTGGATTTGAACGTCACGTGAGCATTACTGCTCAGAAAATTTGAGTGGTTTCTGCTTTCTCACCTTAATAAGGCAGGAATCTCCCCCCAAGCATTTTAGGAGAGTTTGGGGAATTGGGCTTTAGTAGAAATCTGTTTTGACAATGGCCGAGATCCAAGAACCGTTTGTGAAGAGAGTCTATTACGAGAATTGCCCTGGTTCATGCTGTTGTAAAGAACTTAAACTGAAATCAGTGGAATATGCAGGCATGACGATTAAGTTAAAAATGAGGTACACGGAGCCTGTTGCTCTGTCAAATGCCTTCTGTGATCTTCAACAGGATTGTGGAATGTTGAAATTCCCAGCCAATCAATGTTTCTTGAAAATTAGCCAACCATCTATGCTATCTTAATTATGATTTATTTAGCTGTCCAAAACATCAAACGTGTGGGGCCCATGAAGCAGAAATATTCCAAACTATTTGATTTGTGAAGTGGATATATAATAAGCATTCCACGTTGATGTTGATGCATGGGCAATCAACAAATCCTTGCATTTGTTGTTAGTGCAACTTGAAGTGTAGTTGGGTAATAATTGAGAGAAGATGTCTCGTAAAGTAGCTAATTATTTTTGGATGCAACATTCCTATTTAGCATACTACTAGAGTTACACTCAAGCTTATTCCTTTTCTATTAATCTATGTTTTAGGCATAAATAGGGCAAGAGACTCATTGTATTTCCGTTTTGTACTCCATTTTTATTATGTTTACATTGAATCCGGATCCAATAGGTCCGCTTTGACATTTACCTTAAAATAGAAGTGCTGTTGGAGCCGTTAAATGGCATTAAAGGCATTGAGACATGTCACCTAGGGCAAAAATGGAGATAGATGTCAAAATTTTATAGTTTAAAATTATAATTAAAAATATTAAATATTTTTTAATATTTTTATTAATATTAACTCTTTAATAAAAATATTATTTATAACATATTATAAAAAATAAATTAGCCACAAGTCAATAATATTTGATTATATAAATAAAAATTATAACGAGTAATTTCAAATCACATGAAGATAAAAATCTTGTTTAGTTTTTTAAAATCTTGAAGATAACAAGTAATTTAAGGCCAACCCTCTCTTACATGTGGTTGCACTTGAACCATTGACTTCTCTCATAGCTACCATTAACATCTTCCTAGGAAGCTTTTTATTATACAATTGATATTCTATTAATATATTCTAGTCTTATTACAATGATAAAATATAATTGAATCTTGTTATAAAATAAATTCTTTTGGCAAGAAAAGGTCAAAAAAAATCATAAAATTTAAATTTTTGACATTGATTTTATCACTTAAAAGGATAACATACCCAAACTCATAGTTGAAGCCATATTTCTACAAATATTTTTATTATTATTTATTTTTGCCAAAAATAAAAATCTTTTTGATTTCTTTTTTTATTTTTATATACTTGTACATTCATAATCTCCTCTCATTTAAGTTAGAAAATTTATCCTACATAATTAAAAAATATTGACTTTAGGATTTGGTGTATCAAATTCTAAAATACCTCATGCCCCTTACATTTAAAAAATATAAATTAATGAAGAGTTTAGCTTGCATTAAAAATAAAATATTATGAAAAAATAAATATATTAACAAAAAAGTTAAACATTAGTAACACTTGCCTTCAAATATCAACAAGTTTTTAATTTATTCTTACATCTAGTTTTTATACTTGATATAATTTTCTTTAATTTTTAAATCTATTATTTATAAATTTTAAACATATTATGCTTTAATCTATAGCATATATCCTATTTTTAAGTGAACATATTCACAACATGGCCTGATAATTTTAAAATTAATTTATTCATAATTTTGTTTAGTTTGATATTCATAATCTTTAATGTCTTGACTAAATAATTTGTTTAAGCTATAATGATTAATTTAAATCTTACCAAAATATTATAATTTGAATAAGGGGGTACATGGTGTACCCTGATGTGTTGAAATTCATAGAAATATCATTTATATAGTAAATAAAAATATTAGTTATATAAATAAATGGTCTAACAATTGCCCCATAATTTTAAAATGATTTTCTCTTATCAAATTTGTTGACCCTAGGTGTTTGATTTTGATAATTAATAAAACTTATTTATGACTCGAATAAGCTAATGATACATTGCTAAGATTTTTGGATTCGGAAGTGACTTCTAGAGAAATGTTCAAAGGGATGTTTTGAAAGCTTTAGAGTAACTTCAGAAGTTCAGAAGTCACGTTTAGAAGTTTCAGAGGGAGTATTCTAAATTCAGAGGAAAGAAAAAATTTTAGAAGTTTCAGTGAGAAGGAGAAGTTTCAGAAGGAAGCAGAAGCTTCAGAAGATGTTTCAAATGGCAGACACGAGCTTTAGAGGTGAACTTCAAGTTTAAGGATCTCAGAAGTTAAGTTTAAAACATGTGAAACCATCAAAAGATCTTCAGAGTATGTTCAAAGGGAGAAGTCCATGCTTCAGAGGTCAAAAGGAATAATCTGAAGTTAATTTAGAAGCAATGAAGTTCTTCATAACATGCATTAGATGATGAACATAAGCTTTAGAAGGAAAAATGTAGCCATTGAGAATGTTAGTATTCAGAAGGAACTTTAGAGCTTAAAAGATTAATTTTAAATGATCTGAAGTACATTGCTAGAAAAAGTTCAAAGCGAGCTAAAGTTTAGAAGGTTCGAAAGAGAGCTTCAAAAGTTCTGAAATTATATACGACAATGATAACTAACAAGTAATTGACCTTCAAAAGTTTTGAAGTTCGAATTCAGAAGTTTTGAAGCATGCTTATAAGGCAAATATGTTGAGTGTAGAAAACGTAATTTGCAACGGACAAAAAATAGCTAGAAGTAATAATTAACGGCTTAAAGATTATAAATAGAAGTTTAAATGAAGAAGAAGATGTCTCTTGAGTATATTCAACAAGGATCAATCTTAAGAACTCAAGATTCCAAAAGGTACAATCGCTTTAACAAACTTCAATGTTCAGAGTATTTAAAGATCTATCTTTTACTTTAGAGGAGAATGAAAGCATAGTGAAGTTTATTGTTTTATCATTTGTACTCGAGCTTTATTTGTGTATATACTTATGCTTAGTTAGAGACAGTTTATCTGTATACATTTGCATTTGAAATGGAGAGTTACTAGTAAGCTCTGAAAATTAAATTATATGAGTTCATTGGTAAGGTCTAGGAAAACCAATATAAGTTGTTGGTGAGCTCAGAAGAAAACCAGTGTGTATAAGTTTCTAGTTAGCTCATGAGAAACCAGACTATATGAGTTTTTGATGATCTTGAGAACCAAAAGAAGTGTGATTCCACACGATTTAGTATAATCCAAGGTTAAAAAAACCTTAGAGAGTGTATTAGGTGCCAAGGGGGCCCAAACAACTATAATTCATTGTGTTCTTATTGCTTTATGTGCTTATGTGCTTCCACTGCATTTTATTTTCTACGCTTGCACATCCATCTGCTTTCCCAAGCATAATTAGATTCCTATTGGGCTATACAACTTGCCTTTAGAGCATAACAAGTGGTTTCAGAGCATTTTGGGGCCAACGAAATTATCTATTAACTTTAATGGTAAAAAATTAATAGATATTATTTAATATATCTAGGAATGCCATGACCCTTTTGTATTTTTTATTTTTGAATTATAATATTTTGACAAAATCAAATTAGTCACCCCACTTATTATCATACATACTAATATTATCTCAAAAATAATAATTTAAAAAAATTGAATGGTATATAATAAATCTGAACTTACAAGTCTACTAAAGTTTACTAAAGTAAGCTAAAATATCATGGAATTTTATTACTAAGCTTCTAAAATAATTTTTATGATTTTATGTCATAATTTTTATATGGCGAAGCATCATTACTTGGGTATAGAAAAATATATAAATCATGACAAAAGCTTGCAGAAGCTCACAAAAGTGGGCAAAACTAGAATGAAACTTTATTATATATTTTTTAAAATATTTTTTACAAATTTTTGTGATAAAATATCACACTGTTTCCGCTACAAGTGCAACTTAGGTGTTGAACCACCATTACTTAGGGAAAGAAAAATATATAAATCACTATAAAAGCTCACAAAAGCTCACAAAAGTAAACAAAATTATGATAAAATATGATCATTTATTTCTTAAATTATTTTTTTATAAATTTTTGTGATAAAATTTTTTGTTGTTTCTATTATAAGGGTAAGTTAGGTAGTGGACTACAATTACTTAGGCATAGAAAAATATATAAATTACTACAAAAGATTACAAAAGTTAAAAAGTGGACAAAACTAGAATGGAACTTGATGGTTTAATTTTTAAAAATTTTTTTATGAATTTTTGTGATAAAATTTTCCATTGTTTCAGCTGCAAGTGCAATTTAGGTAATGGACCACTATTACTTAGGCATAAAAAAAATATATAAATCACCACAAAAGCTTACTAAAGCTCACAAAAGTGGATAAAATCAGAATAAAACTTTATATTATATTTTTCAACTTATTTTTTATGAATTTCTATGATAACTTTTTCCATAGTTTATGCTGGAGGTGCAACTTAGATGGTGGAGCACCATTACTTAGGTGTGTGTATATATATATATATAATTTTTATAAACTTTTATGATAAATGTTTCCATAGTTTTCGCTGTAAGTGCAACTTGGATGGTAGAGCACCATTATTTGGGCATAAAAAATCATATAAATCACTTTAAAAGCTTACGAAAATTCACAAAGGTAGATAAAACCAGAATGAAGTTTGATGATTTATTTTTTTAATTATTTTTTTATGAATTTTTATGATACAATTTTTCGTTGTTTCCATTGCAAGTGCAACTTAGGTGGTGGATCACCATTACTTGGGCATAAAAAAAATACTGCAAAAGCTTACAAAAACTCATAAAAGTAGACAAAATCAAAATGATACTTTATGACATATTTTTTAAAATATTTTTTACGAATTTCTATGATAAATGTTTTCGAAGTTTCTATTGTAGGTGTAACTTAGATGATAGAGCATCATTACTTGGGCATAAAATATATATAAATTACTACAAAAGCTTACAAAAGTTCACAGAAGTAGGCAAAACTGTAATGAAACTTGATAATTTACTTTTCAAATTATTTTTTACGAATTTCTGTGATAATGTTTTTGCATTTTCCGATGCATGAGATTTTGTTATACAAACTTTGCAACATTTTCTGCGATTTTTTGTAGTCATTTTTTGGGGTTTTACCTTTAGAGGTGCAAGTTATCTTTTGGAGGAGTCAATCAACTCTTTCTTTTTTTCTCACACTTATTTTTTTTTTCACACACATATTTTAAAATGAAGAGTCAATCTATTTAAATTTATTTTATAATTTCTGTTATAATCTAACTGTCGTGAATATGATTAACGATTTTGATTCATTATGCTTTCTTATATAAACAGATTGATTAAAGGTAAGGATAGTTAAAAATTTAGAAGGCTGGTGATTCATTTTCTTTTCATTCAATGAATTTTCTTAATTTGTGTATGGGTGGGCTGTAATTATATGACTAGCTCCAAAAACATGTGTACTGATCTCTCAGTGGTTTGCAATTTTCAGCGCTGCCGATATCGTCTCTGTTTCCATTCCTATATTTTATGGTGCGTATGCTCTGCATATTTCGGCTCTCCATAGCATTATACGAATATATTTCTATTAGGAAAACAGGATACAGTTCCCTGTTTTTAGAAAGAGATAGGAAGCTTCACAACTAACATTAAAAGTTATAAACAGACAAAAGGATCTAACATCCAATATCAGTTATCCTTTTCATAGCAAGACACGGAAGCCAAAGTTGTTGCTGTTAAAATCTTGATGCATTTGTACATTACTTAACTCCATTTTGTCCATATATCTAAATGCAGCTTTGTGTTTGTTTCCTAGATCAGAGACTTTCATATTGCCAAAACAGAACAAGACATTGGCTACTATGCAGGTTATGTAGGTATGTTCAACGCAGCAATTTTTCTTTTCTTTTTAAATTTTCTACAGTTGGCAATACGATGCAATGAAATCTATATTTCCTGAAGGGGCTGCTTATATGATTGGAAGAGCTATAACTTCTATTTTCTGGGGAGTTGTAGCAGATAGATATGGGCGGAAACCTGTTATACTTCTGGGAACCATTTCAGTGTTAGTCCTACACGAATTTTTTCTCCACCGATTCAATCCACACTTCTATTTCATAATGCAGTAAGCATATTTCTTCCTTTTAGATTATTGACATTGTCTGTCCATGGATTTGATTCAGGATTGTTTTCAACACTCTCTTCGGACTGAGCGTAAATTTTTGGATGGCGGTTTCTACAAGGTTTTGTCTTGGAATTTTCAACGGGTTGCTTGGACCAATAAAGGTACACATTTTTCAAGCATATGAAGAAGTCCCTTACGTGGTCGCTAGGAATACATTGGATG
Source organism: Pouteria campechiana (assembly GCA_036873735.1). NCBI lineage: Eukaryota > Viridiplantae > Streptophyta > Magnoliopsida > Ericales > Sapotaceae > Pouteria > Pouteria campechiana. The sequence goes on along the minus strand of JAYJMB010071287.1, from coordinate 1,700 downwards.
TAATTCTACATTTCATGGTTTTTACTAAAAATTTTAAACATATGTTTCCTTTTATGCTTAGTATTTACACTCCTATGGAAGTGTTAGCTAATATGACAACTATGGAAAAGCTAATGTAAATCCATGTATAATTGTTTATCTAAGATATTGTTATCAGAATCCTAAATTTTTTTTGGTAGCAGTTAAGTAAAATTTAATTAACATTAACATAATTTCTTTGCTTGAAACAAATTTAAAGTATACATTTTAAGATGCCTTCGATATCAATCTAATTTTTCAACTAGAATTTAATGTACATTTTTTAAAATTGGGTTAAGATTGGCTTGAAGTTTTAGAAAGATAGTTAAGATTGAGTTGAAATTTAAAAAATAGAGTTAAGAGTAGAGTTGAGTTGAGATTTTTAAAATTAAGGTTAGGATTGGATTGATTCTAACCTGATCTTAACTTAACCCAAGTTGCACCCCTAAATTCTTACTATAGGTTTATTGAACATAGTTTATTATATATTAGGGCTCCATTTGGAAATGAGGAAAAATATTGCAAAAGTTTTCCATAATTTTCTATCCCCTTTTCATAGCTTTTAATATGACTGGATATCTTAACTATTTAACAACCCTCATGTTTCTCATTATATCTCCAATAATTATTTCCTAATTTTTTTATATAAAAGCTTATTTATTATCTTTATTTACTTTATTTCTAATAATTACTTCTTATCATGTTACATCATTCTTTTTCGTTTTTTTCACTTTTTCATTTTTTTCTACCTCTTTTTTTTTAATTCTCAAATAGATCCTAAGCCAAATAAACTTGACACTATAAAAAACTTCCTACACCATAGAACTAATATGAAATATTACGGTTTAATGGTTAAGCGGAGCTTCAGTTCATGGGATAAAAGGTGTTTTGTTTCCTGATTTTGTTTATTTGCTTTTAAGTGTTGTAAGATTTTGTACATTGGTGTTTTCCAGGCATATGCTTCAGAAGCTTGCCGACCAGAATATCAATCTCTCGCATTGACGCTTGTAAGAATATTACATGTTCTTTTGGGGTTTCCTGTAATGTCTTCATACAATTCTAGAGATGGGGTTTCTTGTAGTGTCTTCATACAATTTAGGGATGTAAATAAGGTCGGGTTGACATGGGTTGGAATGAAACCAATTGTAACCCTATTTGCTAAAACTCAACCCAACCTTAAACCAATATTCAATTTCGAGTTGACAAATGTGGTAAATTTTATTTTTTATTTTGAATTTGTTTTGAATAAATATTTTATAGAAACTAAAAATAAAAATTTTAGTTTTTATACTATTGAAATATTATTTCTACGAGAAATTTTTCATATTTTAATATAAAAAACTCATTTATATCATCTACATCATTATAAAAAAAATACAATCAAATTGCTAAAATTTATAAGATGAAAATGAATAAATAAAATTTATATTTTGCCAAGGCTCCTTATCTTAACCATTGAATCAACCTCAATTATGAAAATAAAATAGTACTCAGCAGAGTATAACCAAATACGTTAAATAATTTTTTTTAAAGGAAAAAGCAAACTAATATTAATATTTCTATGATTACAATTGGTTTTCAAATTTTATTTCAAATTCTAGTTCTATAACATAATAGAACTTGTGTGTATAGCATAGGAAAGGAATGGAGGGTTAAAAACTATGATATGAAATATATATATA
>JAYJMB010071276.1:0-23968 GCA_036873735.1 Pouteria campechiana | reverse complement strand
GTGGGATCGACCCTTGCATAAGCATACTAGACTATACATCGACCGTGCACTTGCGAGGTATTAAATTTGAGCCATCAACGAATGCTTCTCCACTTCCCTAGTAATCTGTCAACTCCTCCATTAATAACTCCTAACCATTACCCCTGATAATAATGATAGACAACCATTAATTAAATGAAGATGCACATTAATAGTAAACCATGCATTGTTACTGCATTTGCATTAGGCATAATTAATATGATTTTGATAAATAACACATGCTTAATTGATAAATGTCTAATTATTACCTATTATAAATATGTTTCTTGAAATAATGAAAATGTTTAATTACCCAAATGCTTAAAAGATGTTTACTTATTACAATTAGGCAGTTATATTAAATCATGGGAGAGAAAATTGAATGATTATAATTGACATGAGAGAGAAAATTATGTAACAATATATATATATAACACAAATAAGAAAACATATTGTAAGGCTCAACAAAATAGGGGGAGAAGAACTCAAAGAAAGATTATATAAACAAAAAGATAAATATAATTAAGGGAAGAGAAATAAAATTAAAAAGGAGATAAAGAAATATAAACATATAGGATTAAATCTTTTTTATTATGAGAAAAAGGGGGAGAGAAATTATGTGTGAGAGACTTATGAGAGTTAAAATTAGGACAATGATAAAAGAGTTGAACCATAAGATTATATAAGTCGAATATTCTGGGAGAGATTAAAAGGAGGTTTAAAGAAATTTCTTAATTATTATATAAGACAAATATTCAAGGGGAGATTAAAAGGAGTTTAAAAGAAATTTCTTAATTATTATCAACAAGTCCTCAAACTTTTGTCATCATCAAAAAGGGGGAGATTGTAAGCATTACTATATATGATTTTGATAATAACAAAACTTATATTAAAGAGAAGAAACTTGTAAGCTTAAATCTCTAGCGATCATAGGTAGGGTTATGAATTAATAAACATTAATTAACATAAATAAATAACCATGAATGATTAATTAAACAAGCATACAATCTTCACTTTATGGTGTGCACATCATAAACATTAATTAATCTTTTAAGCATAAAATTGCTAAATCATATTAAGCATCATAATTACTTAAGCTTTCATATTATGCATTTAATGGAAATGTATATTATCCTTGCTTTACAAAATGATACGATCACATGAGGATAAAATACATTCTGATATTATATGAAAGCTAAAAATGTAGCAAGTGAAGAAAATTTCAAGTGCTACATAATGACCGTCTATAACAAATTGCCGCAACAAAATGCTACATTCCAAAGTAGCTGAAATGATAAAAATCATGGAAGAATATGAAGAAAACAGAAGGTTTAGAGATAAGCAACAATGAAGGTTGCCTTAAATTCTTCCATGAACAAAAACAATAGAAAATAAACAAGGCTTAGAAGAAGTGCTACAATGAGTATGCATTGTCTATCAACCTCAATAAGAAAATGTCAACCAACAAATGCAAAACAAAAAGCTAAAGAAGAAGCCATGATAAGAGAGCTTGAATTACGTTCAAAAAATTTGGCCCACTTGTACTTGTTTTGATCAAAATCTGTCCAAGACAAAGTACAAGGATGAAGGAACAACTCAATGGCTTGGCAGACAAATGAAGAACAATAAAGAAGTAGTCACCCAAATGACTAGGCACAAAAAAAGAGAACTATCAAGTCTGTTGGAATTATTGTATGATTTTGATGACAAGAAAACTTGTCTTAAGACTTAACCTATGCTAATAATAATTTTAGTCTAAGAAGCTGAAATGAAGACAAATATGCTTAGCATGAATAATCATTATTGCAATATTTTGAATGCAAGCATATTGCATAAATTGTTTTAAAAAATGAAGAATTCATTATAATCCATAGTGCATTAACCTTGTTTATTATATGTTGGATCATAGATAGATCATGTGCTTATCACTTTAAGCTTTCATTCAAAAAATACAATATGTGATTTATCCATGTTCTACAACTTGTGAAAATCATGTGGGGATAAATATATTTTGATAAGCTTGTTTCATAGAAGATATTATTTTCTTTACATGAAAGAGAAATTATGGTTAAATGAGCTAATAGATATAAAATCATGATTTAAAGTACATATCCATGCTTTACAACTTATATAAATCACATATGGATAATTATATTATGATTTACAATGGAAAATATAATAAAAAATGTCAAGCTAGCAATATGGCGAAAGTGCAGAAATTTCAAAGTGCAGGTGCACTGCTACAATAATTTTGCTATAGTACTTTTGCTACAGTAAAATCCTATAGTGTCATATGAAGTTGAAGTGACAAATGGAATGGAATTATCTATAGTGATAGACCAAGTAGAATTATTACAGTGATATGCTACAGTAATCTGCTATAGTAACCATTAGACGAAGCAACAGACAACATAGAAGCATCAGACAAAGCAGCAGGTGAATTGCTACAGTAGTTTTTTATAATAACTCTACTATAGCGCAACAGCAAAGCTTCAGGTTAGCAGACAAAGTAATAGACAAACCAGTGTGGTGCTACAGTAATTACTATAGTAATATTGCTACAGTAACCTGGTATAGTGCACCAGACAAAGCTTCATTAGCAGACAAAGTAACAAACATCAACAACCCATTCATATCTCTAAGTGAAGGACTGCAGATATTTGTTCTAACCATCTACCACATTTCAGAAAGTTTGAGTTACACAGATTTTGAAATATGCTAAAAGATGTCAATCTAAATAGTTTATTTGAAATTTTAAGAAATAATGAAAAGGCAACGGATGGAAAAAAAGTTCAAAGAGGAAAACACATCTATCTGAAAATGAAGAAGTCCAACTTCATCTATGGACGATTTAGGAGATGAAGAGAGTCTATCCAACAAGAAAGAGACTTTGTCTAATACTTACTTTAGACAAATTCAATAAAGCATTGGTCATAGTAGAGAAGCTGAATTTATCAAAATTTATTTCCAAAACCACAAATGAAATTAGAACCACAGCATCTCCTTATTCGTCAGTTGCCTAAATCAGTTATTCACCTTTGTCTATGTCAAGGTCGGCACTGTAGAACGGCTCTAAGCATATGGGAATTAATTAGAAAATATCATTTTCAAATGGGAGATTATCAAAATGGTCTACATTTAATGAAGATCATCTTTTTCTAATGGTCAAGTTTCAAGAGAGCTATTTAAGGAGAAAAGATGAGACAATTCAAGGAGGTGAAGGAATACTTTTCAGATGAGCTTAATCTTATGTAAATCCTTCCACCCATGGCCAAGAGCTTAAGCCGTCACCTATCCTTTATGAGCTTTAATCTGTAAATCTTTATGGCCATTATTTTTATATTTTGGGAAGATCTTTCTATGTTATTAGAGTTGTAAAAGATCATATCTTCCCCTATGCTTTAGTATAACACTTTATAAAGTGTCAATTTTTTTGGTTAATCTGAAAACCAAAGAGTTATTGGTGAGCTCTGGAAAACCATCAAGTTTGCTAGTAATCTTCGAAACTAGTGAGTTTCTTAGTGAACTCATGAAACCAAAAGAGTACTGAGAGCACTATGTTTATGCCCCCTGGAGCTGGAATCCAGAACAGGGTTGGGAACACTACTTACACCCCCTAGAGCTGGAATCTAGAAGAGTGCTAGGAGCACTTTGTACTTCCATTATATGGGATATAGTAGAACCCAAGGCACAATGAATGTGTGCTCTTGGAAGAGTAGATATAGGGATGGATTTCCCAAACCACTATAAAAATGTTATTGTCTATGTGTGTGTTTGCTTGCTTGTTTTATCTTTCATGCACTTTACTGTTTTCATTATTTATCTTATAATGCACCACACACAATCACGAGAAGAGAGAAATTGTCTAACAAGGGGTTAAGCAATGAATTTTTATGTACCCAATTTACCCCTTCCCTTTTGGATTAAGCTATACTTCGGAAACCAACAATGTCCACTTTCGTGAATGAGAAAATGTCCCCATAAGGAAGTTTCTTTCCCCCTTATGCATTATTTTTAACATTGAAGATAACATTTGATTTAATTTTGGGGGTATTTGAAGATTTTCATTTAGTTCTATGATTTGTTTTTTTAATTTAGGTATAATTTTTTTGATAAGCTTTACTTTTTGATCACTTAGCCAAGCAAATCCAAGAGCAATTGTGCAAAATTGATAAAATTGAATGGGATTGGATATAGTGATTTTTTGTTGATGATCATTAACTTATGCTCAATTTTTTATTGCCATTACACATGATTTAGAAGGAAGGATAGACACTATCTTGTGATATAATAATTCTTGTGTTAAGTCTTTCTTTTTCATGAATAATAAAGTTTTTATTGAGCACATTATGTCATGATCATGTGAAGTATATGTGGATTAGTTGATAATGTTATGAATTCAGTGATATATTTTGATTAACATGAGCATGTTAGGACTTGTTTGATTACCCCTTAAGGAAAGATTCTAGATTAAATGTCTACTTAGAAATGATTTAGGTATTCTTTGATCAGTTTAAGCCTTTCAAGCTAACTTAGTACATCACTACCACTAGTGTTCCCATTGAGCCTTAATGGAAGAATGACATATGCAAAACATGTCAAAGACCACCATTGAACTTTTCTTTCTTTATCCTTATCATCTAGACCCTTTGAACTGAAAAACCATGCTGGACCTATTAAAAGACATCTTCTATACACAAGGTTGTTAGAGAGATATGAGTGAAGCAAAAGAATATAAGTTTGAGGGCATTGAACAGAAAAAGAAAAAGGACAAAAAGAAAAGAATCGATAAGGATTCATCCTTCAATTGGGGGGATCACATTCCAATGAACTCAAAAGATAATAAGCTTAGGGATATGGTAGTAATACAACCTATAAAAAGAAAGAGGAGCAAATAAAAAGTAAAGAGAGTGAACTTTCATATGCAAATTCATTTATGATCTCTTACTTGGTGAATCCTTATTCCTTTTCTTTTGTTAGCCAAACCCAAGGTCCCACTAACAAAGACCTATTGATTCAAGTGGATAAAATTTTCTACATTTGTGGAGATGGATTATGAAAAGCAAGCCTATGGGATTTTTTTATAGGGATCATTAGAATCACTAAATTGAATGTTGTTGATTGAAAAGCATGCATGTAGCATGAAGTTGATAAAGCGCACACACATTTTCACTTCATGATGGGAATGAGATGGATAAGTGTCATGAGATTACTTAGGCAAGTGTTTTGAATGAGTTCTAAGTTATGTATATATGTGTACTTTGTCTAGAATATTCTTCATTGTTTAAGAGAGATTATCTTGAGTGTCTTATGAAATATGATTGTTGTTTTGCTTGAGGACAATTAAAAGCTAAGTTTGGGTGTATTTGATGAGCTCATAATTTATCATATTTTAACACCTAAATTCATATATTTTTTATACTCAATTTACATGATTTTATTATATTATAATCCTAATTGATTAAATATTATACTTAGTGGAGTTAGTTTATGCTTCAGACATAAAAACATGTCAAAAAAGGAGCTAAATATGAAAAAGGTGTCACTTAGAGTCCATTTTTGGTATAGATTGAGTCTGACTTAGGAAAAGTGTTCAACATGAAAGTTTTATCCATTCAAGTCATCTATCCAAAAAATTAGGAATCATAGGATTTGGAGATCAAATGTGGAAGTGATGAGAATGCAAAATATCATATTTTATTCACTTAATCTTTTACACCTATTTGATTCCTAAATATACTCATTATTCTTATATGTTGATTTAGGAGACAATTGGAGTGGTTAAGTGTAAAAGGAAGTCAATTGAGGGATTTTGGACAACTTCATATGATGATTTGAATTCTATTTTGGTCAATTCAAAGATCTCGCGATGCAACAAGTATAGATTTTTCATGGAGATTTATGGTGGTAACGAAGAGATTGGGTTGCTAGGTCTAATCTTGTAGCCTATCACTGATCTCCCTAGGGGTGCGGAGGCAGAACCCTCGTAATATGGATTGTATGCTAGATGAAGTATAGAGGAGAAGCAACAAGGAGTAAAGCACTGGTTCAGCATCTGGCGCCGCCGACACCAACCCGCTTCAAAACACCACCGCACTCGGCAGCAAGGTGGCACCGACGGTGCCCGACTCCATTCCCCACTTTTTAGATTCTATGAATTTTGTGATTTTTGCATATTTTTTGCTCTATTTAAATAGCAGTTCCCTAGGGTTTTTTAGGAGTTCTTTTGCTAGGGTTTGGAGAGGACTTCTTAGCAACTTTCAACAGAGAATTTTCTTCTTCTTTCTTCTATTTTTTTTCTTTGTGATTTTATGACCCTGCAAGGCTAAATTTTTATTCTTGGTTTAAGGAGACAGAAGCCTCAGAATCAATATAGTGTGAGATCTATTTGATCTAATTGTTCAATTTATACTTTGAGTATTGAATATTCTTCTTTGTTGATGATTATGATTATTATGTTTAATTGCTAGGAGGCCTATTAGTTTATTATTCATTGCAATCTATTGCTAGATTAGATATCAAATCTGCAATTGTTTGATCCCTCAAATCTGTGAAGCAACTAGGGTTTGATAATTTGCTGCTGTTGTAGTTATTAAATCTTAGGAAGAATATTTGACTAAATTAAATACAACCACTGGTGCTTGTGTTGTTTAGCTTCATCAATCTTTATAAATCTTAAGACTGCTATTAGATTAAACCTTTAGTGCTGGTCTAGGGTTATTTAGTCGTTAGGGTTAATTAGAATGCTAGTTTATAATTAACTATGTTGAAGGAGAGACAGGAAAAATAATTCCAATGGTGAATATTTAAAGTATGAATTGATTTATAATTGTGTCAATGATTAGTTATGAGATTATAATGGTGGATTTTGACTTGAACCAAGGTTTTCTTCTCTAATAGATTTTTTTTATAACAATCTCTTCATTAAATTCAAAACTCCCCTTTATTGTTCACATTACACAATAATAAGCTAGATACTCCTCATGGGATCGACCCTTACTCACACTACTACAAAAATTTGAAATTAGAGCAAGGTTCTAAATTTGGTTGCCTACGACAATACACCAGGCTACGACAGTACACCAGGAAGTTATGACCAAAATACTAAAACTGTCTTAGACTTCAAAGCTACTTAATATGCCAAAGGCATTACTTTTAGATAATTTTTGGCATAGATGGAGGATGATTTGGAGAAAGTATTAAACATCAAAGTCCTATCCTTTGAAATTATATTTTCAAAGCTAAGATTCATATGATTCATATATCATATGAGAAAGTTATACTCAAAATACTTAACCTATCTTTAGTGAACAGAGTTTATGCAAATAATGCAAGGAAGTTGTGGGCAGATTTTTGTGGAGTTGCAGCACCACAGTGCAGAGCATGTGAAACATTTTAACTTTAATCTTAAAGAGGAATTATAAAAGGGGGGGCATTTGGGACACATTTGGGAGGTGTATTTTGGAGTCTTTGGAGAGGGTTTTGAGAGGAGAGGAGAGAAGAGGAGAACAAAAAGGAGAAGGAGACTTTGGGAGGAAGGTGATTCATGTTGGATTTGAAAAAAAAAAGCATCAAGGGAAAGAGTTTGCGACCACTCTAATCTCTAATCTAAAAATGTTTTCCATCTCATTCATGATTTACATTTTGGATTAAAATTTGATTCAAATTTTGTGAATGTTGGATGATTATTGTGTGGATTTTAATTCAGCTATGAGTAGTTAAACTCCTCTTTTTAGAGGAGAGATGGATCTTATGTGGATATCATGGCGTGATTAATGAGTTCTATGATTGAGTGTATTTATTGGTTCATTTATGATATCTTGTTCTTAATGCTTTCAATTTATTGGTCATTTATTGAATGATTGTATATTTATGATTTGACACTTGGGAGAGGTAACCTCAAATAAGATCTAGGCATCATAACATGAAGTTCTAGATGACTTGGAGAGCTTTTAGGCGTTGTGAAATTATTCAAAAGAATCATAGATCTTAATGCATCATTAATCTTTCAATTTTTATAGGGATGTCAAAATGGAATATTGAGAATAGATGCTTGGCTTGACACTCAGGAGAGGGAGTTAAGTGAATCAGTATTCTTGAATTATAAAGCAATAGAACAATCAATATATTATGAGTTGAGAACACATGATTGAAGCATAAGTGAAATCGATCCTCTAGAGCTTCTTTATTTTGATTTCTTCCCACCAAAATCTACTTACTTCTACTTATTGTTCAAATTTTTATTATTGAATTTTACAAATAAAATTAGGACTATTTACTATAATAGATACTATTTAATTGGAATTTGTAATCCCTGTGGAGACTATAACTTTCTCATTATTATATTATAAAACTTGACACCGTACACTTGCGGTTGAATTTTAGTGAACAAAAATCAAAGACTGAGAAATTAAATAAGAAGTAAAATTAAACTAAACACTGCAAAATTTGGTGGAAGGAATTCAAGATAGAAAAGCTCTAGATGATCAATTTCACTTATGTTTCAATTATGGTTCTCTCAACTCATTATATATTGATTATTTTATTGATTTATAAATCAAGAATTCTAACTCACTTAACTCCCTCTCTTGAGTGTTGAGTAAATTATATATTCTCAATATCCTAATTTCATTATCCTTATAAAAATTAGAAGATTAAGAACTCTTTAAGATCTATAATTCTTTCAAATGATTTCATAAAACCTAAAAGCTCTCCTCACTCATCTAGAATTTCATGTTATGATATCTAGAGCATATTAAGAATTACCTCTCCCGATTGTCAAATCCCAAATATAAAATCATTCAATAAATGGTTGATAAATTGAAAACTTTAAGAATAAGATATTACAAATAAACTAATGAAAACTCTTAATATTTTAACTAATCAATCACACCATAATGTTCACATAAGATCCATCCCTTCTCTAGAAAGAGAAGTTTAGCTACTCATAATAATATGAAAAACAAGCCAAAGTATTATAAACATGATGAAAATAAAAATAGGAAGAAGAATTAGGAACAAAGAAACCCTATTCCAAGTTGGATCTTCCTCCACAACTATGCACCCAACATATCTTCTAAACTTGTGTTCCTTCACCAAAGTTACTTCCTCCCCCCATGTGTTTAGCATCCATATTCCTTTGTATAGAGCCCAAATTGGGGTTTAGTTGCACCAAAATATGGATTTACATAAGCTTGCACATCAAGAAATCAAAATTTGCTAAATATAACACACTTTCGCATTGACTAGCATTGTAACACCCAACAATAATCTATTCGCAACATTTTTGGACAAGTGGTGCTGTAACGCCACTACAATATTTCTAGCTTATGAATAGTATTTTCAGCATGAACAATGTTTTCAGCATTCACTTCCTTCCAAACTTGCTACTTTATCAACATGTTTAATGCTTGATTACTAGAGGTGGTTAATGCACCCACAATGGTATATATCCCCATGAAGATAGGTTGTCCAACAATAGCGAATCTGGCATGAAAATCAACATAACCTCTGTCAATCTCTCTCCTTTTCTTCATGTTTTCATCTACCACTTTCTCAAGTGTGTACCATATGGTTTTGCATGATTTTATCACATGTGAACCACACCTTGGACATCCTTGATGGCATCTTGAAACAATGAAGTGATTGGATGCAATTCGACACGTGGATGAATAATTGATACAATCTGCACCATTGATTACACTCTAATTGTTGTTCTTAACCAATTGACTTGAATTCTCCACACATGTGCATGTTCCACATAATGTATGGATGCTCCATCATGATGATATCATAATTCTCAAGATCCCAATCCCAAGTAAGTTGCTAGATAAGCTTTCTACTTCAAAATAGCTAGTTTGGCCCAAATTGACTAAATTCTACCAAATTGACCTGAAACACAAACTAGTTCCACTAAGTGCAATATTTAATCAAATGTGGATATAAATCAATGAAGTTAAGTTAATTAAAAACTAAAGTATATGAATTTAGTTATCTAAAATATGATAATTATGAGATTATCAGACCTCTATTACATAATTGACTAATGTTTAACAAGTTACACTTGAGACCATCAACATATAAACCATCTTTGATGCATGCATTGTATAAATCATAAATTTTACCTTTACCCTTTATGAAGCCTTTATCATTGTTTCCATATGCAATTTTGCCTTCATTCATGAGCTTCAAATCTTTGAATAGTTCTTTGTTCTTGGTTAGATGCCTTGAACATTTAGCTATCCATGAACCAAGTGTTTTTTGTGGTAGCTTTAAAGCTTACCTGTAATCACAAAACAAAAACATTCTTTTCACCTCTTCGGTACCCAAGTAGTGGATCCATTTTTGTTAGTGAATTTGCGTGTGATGAACGGCTATGTACTTTCTTAGGTTTCCTTCTCAACTTGGCACTTTTTCTTTGCAATTTTCTTGCATAGCAATCATCTATTTTATGTCCTCTTTTATTACAGAAATGACATTTACTAGAAATTCTATTTGTTGTAAGAACATGGTGATTAATTTTCCCAAGTTGGAGAATTTGTTCAACATGTTATTCAATATTTCTATCTGTTTCTTTAGATTACCAACTTCCTTTTGTAGAGATAGAATTAACCTTAATAGTAGCTTCAAAATGCCTCTTCTTTTGGGTGAATTTTTGTCCAAGTGTCTCAAACTCATTCAAGAGATAGTCATATGATTGTTGGAGTTCATCAAGCTCATTACATTTACTGCAACAATTGGCGAAGCTTGAAGAATTGAAACTATATGAGTAATAGGAATTTACCTTAGCTTCCATGTTGTTGGTGTTTGTTTTTGCTTTATCCTTTGTGGAAGTGTGGCTTGAGGATTCATTCTTGATTTGAGCCATGCAACATATTCTTGATGTGTTGTCTATTTCTTTGTTCTCCCCTTCTCTTGAGCTTTTATTAGAAGACTATCTACATTGACATAAATTCCACTAGCTTGATTCTTATAGGCCTTTTGAATTGCTTTTCCTTTCTATCTTTTTCTTCTTCATTTGGACACTCAAGTATCATGTATCTAATGCCTTTGCACTTATATAACTTTGGTAGATTTTTTCTTCTTTCTCTTTTCTTCTTCTCATTGTTCTTAAATTGTCATCTCGTTGCTTCTTACAAATCTTTTGAATTTTATTGATAGCATGGCTATCCCATCATCAGTTTATGAGGTGGATTCATTGCTACCCTCCTTAGTTGCTTTTAGAGCCATGGGTTTTCATTGTTTCATATGATCTTTCATTTCACTATTAACTAGTTCATGGGACATCAATGAACTAATTAAATCATCAACCTTTAGAACATTTGGGTCCTTAGCTTCAATTGTGATAATCTTCTGATTCCATGACTTAGGTAGTGCTCTAAGGATCTTCATAACCTATTCAGAGTTAAAAATTTCTTTCTTTAATCCTTTAAGAGCATTAGTTACCTTTAAGAACCTAACATACATCTTGAAGACACTTTCTCCCTCTTTCATCTTAAAATTTGTTGGGTCCTATAGGCTTGGTGATATGTTCATATTTTACTATATTTTAAGATTTAAATTCACATGATTTGGATCCTCAATTGATGTAATTTATGAGTTTTGATTATATATTGCACTTAATGGAGTTAACTTATGTTTCAGGAGCTAAAACTGTTGAAGATGACAAAAGGTATCACTTAAGGGCAATTTTTGGAATAGATGGAAGCTGATTTGGAAAATGTGTTCAACATAAAAGATATAGATCTTAAAATTAAATATCCAAAAAATCAAGAATCACATTGTTTTGATATTAGACAAGAAATATATGGCCAAAATAATTTAACTACTACAATATGAACATAGTTTGGTGCCCCAACACCCAAGTTGCTTGAATTTGGACATTTTTGGATAGAGATTTGGTGCCCCAATGCCCAACAAGTGCAGAAAGGTGATAGTTTTAGTAATTTGCATATTTTATATGCAAAATCACTTTGGGAATCCATATGGAGGTGCAACAAACCCTAAATTGGGTTATTTAAAGGGTTTTTAACACAAAAACAATGGACTTTTTGAAGAGAAAGGGGGGGGCACATGAATTGGAGGAAAGATTTGCAAGGGACCAAGAGGTAGATTTCAAGTTTTGCACATGCATATTTTGAAGGGTTTTCTTTTTCTTTTTAGCATGAATTAAATTTCATTTTCTGGGGTGATGGTGTAGCCCTCCTTGATATTCTTCATTGACAAAAATTGTTGGATTATTAATTTAATTTTATCTTGTTTCATTCATTATGCTTATTGTAATTATTTGATTTATTAAATTCCTTGATCTCCAATTTTATGATATAGATTGATTGTCTGAGCATGGTTAAGGCACACACCATATGTTTAACCATGAGCTCCCTTCAATGAATGGTTATGGTACACACCATATGTTAAACCATGAGCTCCCTTTGAATGAATGGATAAATGGTTATGGTACATACCTTATGATAAACCAATCTATTTGGTTTATTAAAGTTTTTGATCTTAATGAGTTTTCTCCTCAATTATGTTGCACACCATAGGTAATTAGAAGGAGTGAAAATACTTAATTTAAATAGGCACACCTATCAGTAATAATCATATAATAGATGGAATGAAACTGAATGAACCCAAGATAATGAATTGAATCCAAAATTCCAATAACCAAGGATATCGTTGAGTGGTGAAATTGGATCCCTAGACTCTTGCACCCTGTGATCTATTTTATATTATCCACTACCAATATTTTATGTTATTTCACCTTACACTTAGATTTATTTCACCTTACTTGTTAGTTTTAGTGACTAGATCTAATTAAATCAGTTTAAATAGTTTTCTTTGGGATCAACCTTTGCTTTACACACTATACTGCTATACACTCATGCACTTATGAGGAATTGTAATTTGACCATCAAGTTTTTTGCGCCATTGCCAGAGAATTGATTCCAAATTGATTTGATTAATTTAGTTATACTTTTTCTTTGTTGTATTTATTATAATTAGGATTTTTAGTTGTTTAATTTTTGTTCTTTTTGCTGAGTTATGATTGTAAGGAAAAGAACAGATGGCTGAAAACATGGAGAATAGGATAGCTCAACGAGCACAATAGTTGATAAAGGAGTTTGCATGCCCTACTATTGGGATATCTCCTTTATGCATTGTTTTAGATGATAGTGCCAGGAATTATGAGCTAAAACATATATACTTGAATATGCTTCCTTCTTTTCATGGTATTTTTACTCAACTATTCAGACTTTTCCTTTATAAGGACTAATTGAGGATAAGTTGTGCATGAGATGTTTTCCTTACACCTTGAATGATACAGTAAAAACCTAGTTCATGACATTAGCTCTTGGTTTACTTGCCACATGGGATGAAGTTTACAACAAGTTCATTGGTAAATTCTATTCACATGCTAAAACTACAAAACTAAGTGGTAAGATAGCAGCTTGTGCTTAGATGGAAGGTGAGGCATTCCATAAGGCTTGGAAAGATTTAAAGTGCTACTAATTGAATGTCCTTATCATCGTATTCCTTTAAAATTGCTAACTCATTTTTTCTATGATGCATTGACATAAGCATGTTAAGCCATGGTTGATAATACTGTAGGAGGAGCTATGAGAGAGAATACACTAAAGAAAACTTATGATTTGTATGAGATGCGTAGGGCAAACTTGCAATAGAAAAGTATTAGAGGTAGGTCCAATGGAATGTATGAAGTGAATTCTAACACTGAGCTTTCTATGCAGATGTTGGAGCTTGCAAAGTAGATGAATATGATGTGTTCCATGATAATGAACCAGAAATAACCTATTCCTACTGAGGTATGTTCTAATTTAGTATTTCTATTCACTCATACAATGTTTGTCCTTCTAGGTAGGATTTTTTAAATTTTTTGGGACAAGCTAATGCGATGAATTTCTACAACCAACAACCCCATGGTGATTTATATCCTGGTTAGAGAAGTCATCCCAATGTTTTATGGAACAACAGAATCATATTCAAGCTGGAACCTCTTTTCAACCTAAGAAGCCCACTCTTGAGAAAATTATGCAGAGTTTTATCCAAGCAACTAAATCAAGAATCCAAAATGTGGAGGCATCCATGAAGAAGATAGAGACTTAGTTGGGGTAGATTGCAAAGGTTTGTTGAACCATGTCATCTAGCTTGATTTTGATGATGAATATTCTTAACCAAGTATGTTTTGATGATGAGCAAAAGCATGAGTGAAACATTAAGGTACTAACATCTTATTTTTGAGAATGTTGCAAAAAGTTTAAATCATTCAACTTGAGAATAGTCTTTACAATGACAAAAGGAAGATATGAAGTAAATGCTCTTTCAAAATTAAGTATATAAATTTTACATATACTTAATTCAAGAAAATAGAATTTCTGAAGTTTTGAAGACATGCTTTGGAGTCAAAAGAAGCAACTTCAGAATCACTTTAACATACTTCGAAAAAGATTAAATTGCTTTAAAAATTTCTCAATGTATCTTCAAAGATCTATCAGTGCAGTCTCGGAGATATTTGGAACACATTGGAGAAAATGGTTGAAGCTTCAAAAAACTGACTTAATATAGTTCGGAGATGTCTCAATGAGCTTTGGACAGGGCACAATACAACTTCAAAGTGGCTGCAATTCACTTTGGAAAGAATGTAGAGAAACTTTAGAGACAATTAACAAGCTTCAGACAAGTCTATGAGTAAAAATAGTGAGCCTCAAAAATGTTCAAGAACACTTTGGAATCCTCTCTGTAAACTTCGAAAATCATCACAAGCACTCTTTAGAAATATTAAAGCATACTTTAGAGTCTTTTTCAAAGCTTCAGAGATCTTACAATGCGCTTTAGAGATAATCAAGATTGCTTTGGACCAGTCACAGTGCCTTTTAGAAATAATCAAGAGAGCTTTGGAATTATCAAGAATGATTCAAAAAAAAGTACAAAGAAGCTTTATACAAGTTACAAGACACTTCTGAAATAACAAGACAAGCTTTAGAGATAATCAGCTATGCTTCGGAGTAAACAGACATGCTTCGGAGAACTTGAAGCTAAGTTTCGGAAAAGATTCAAACAATCTTTGGAGATGTTAAGTCATGCTTCGGAGATGTTTAAACAGGCTTCAGATTACTTTTTGGAAGACATTATAAGTTTAGAAAATCTGACTTTTATCTGCAAATAAATGTTGCAACTGAGTAGGATTAAAATTACTTTGAAAATTTGAAGAAAACAAATCAGATTATCCAAAATTAATTAAGACACCAATTGTTCACTGGTCTCTTCGGAACACTTGACAGAAAAAGTGAACATTTGGAAAGTTAGCGACAAAAGTAGTAGACTGATACCAGAAGGCAACAAAGTCAAACGTTAGACAAAAGATAAGGTAAAGAAAAACATTTTTGAATGTTTGAATGTTTGCCAAGATCAGCAACAGAAAAATCTCTCTCAACCTATAAAAGAGAGATTCAGAAGCAAAAGAAAAATACCCGATTGAATATTTTTCAAACTTTGCTAATCACACGAAGAGCATTCAAAAATCTTCCTCCAAAAGTTCAACTCCAATGGATATAACTCAGCCTGAGCTATCAAAGTTCAAATCTCTATTCGATCAAGGAGTTTGAATCTTTTACTTTTACTATTTATTCTTTTAATTAGAATTTTGAATCCTTATACAAGTTTGTCGAATTAAGAGGCACTTGTTTATACACTTCTTTTAGTGTCTAGCAACACTAACAGAATGCTTGGGTTCATGTATTAAGATAAGTAAGTAGGGAACTTACTAAAAGGTTGTAAGTTTGTTGGTGAGCTTTGGAAAACCAACAAGTTGTGTAAGTTTCTAGTTAGCTTGGAAAACCAGTAAGTTAGTTGGTGAGCTTCTCATCAAACAAATGTGTATTTGATCAGGTTGATCAAGTTATTAGTGGAACCTAAGATCAATAGAGAAGACTGACACAGAGAAGTGGAGTAGGAACCTAGGAAGGGTCGAACCACTATAAAAATCTTGTGCTGTTTATTGTGCAATCTATTTTATTTATTTTTGTAGTGCCATAATCATCTGATTTGGGTCAAAAGTTTTAAAAGCTCATTTCACCCCTCTTGAGCTACCATTGCATAAGGGACCAACAAGTGGTATCAGTGCAGGCTTCACTAGTTAAATCTTGATTACCAGTATATTAACTTGTGAAGAGATTCAAAAATGGCCGGTATGTTCCAGAATACATCTACTGAAGGATAATCTACTTTCAGACCTCCTCTATTTGATGGAATAAATTATGAGTACTGAAAAATGAGAATGAAAAATTTCTTGACTGTCATAGATTACCAATTATGGCTTGTAGTGAAAAATGGAAATAATGTTACCAACACTAAAGACAAATATACTGCAGAGGATATACAAGCAATAGAACATGATGCTAAGGCAAAGAACTGCCTCTAGTGTGCTTTAACCTCCTTTGAGTTTGAAAAGATTTCTACATGTGATTCTGATAAATGTACAAACTAGGTAAAGGAGACTAAGATAAATATTCTAGTGTAGTAATATGAAGCCTTTTCCATGAAGGAATCAGAAACCATTTCTGAAATGTTTGGAAGATTTCAGAAAATCACCCACAGCCTGAAAAAGCTTAGGAGAAAAATATGAAGAGACCAAGCTGGTAAAGAAAATCTTATGATATCTCCCTAGACACTGGATGCCTAAAGTGACTACTATTCAAGAAGCAAAAAATCTAATGAAGGTAACAATAGAAGAACTTATAGGATCATTCATGACCCATGAAGTACTAATGAAGCAGAAAGCACCAAATGAAGTCAAAGGCAAGAAAACAATAGCCTTACAAGTAGAATTAGAAAATAAAGAATCTTCAAAATATGCCTCAACCTTTGAATATGATGAGGATATAGTAATGATAACAAGAAAATTCAAAAACATGTTCAAAAAGAGAAGATTTGGAAACAATTCCAAAAACTTCAAAAGCAAAGACAAGAAAAAGGAAGTTCCAATCTGTTACAACTGCAACAAGCCTAGGCATATGAAGTTTGAATACCCAGAACCAGATAAAAAGCAAGGATACAAAAAGAAAAGGTATAACTCTTACTTTGATAAAAATAATTTTTCTAATAACAGGAAATTTGGAAAGAAAAAGAAAGCAATGGCTGCATGGGAGATGGTGGAAAACATGATGTAAGAAAGCTTGAGTGAAGAAGAAGAAAAAAATGAAGCTCAATTCAACTCACTCAGCTCCAAAGAAAAGGATCAAGAATAACATTATACTAGAATAAGTTTTATGGCTATCCACAATGATGAGGTAAACTTGAAACCCAAAATTTCTGATATTGAAGAATTATTAGAAGAATTGTATTCAGATTTCAAAACATTAAAAGCTAAACACAAAGAAACTAAAAGAGAACTTGAAAGAACAGTTAATGAATGCTCTAAATTAAAACAAGAAAACATATTACTTAAAATTGATAAAAATATCAATATAGAACTTGAGCAAATTAAAGCTGAAAATCATCCTCTTAGAAGAACCTTAACTACTACCTTGTTCAAACTTAAAACAAAGAAAGATATAGGAAACTAGAGGAAAAAATCATAAAAGAAAACCAGAACCCAAATATAATATGATTTGGATTCCCAAGACAGTTGCTAAAGTTGTAAATGCAATTAGATATCCAGAAAATAGTTTAGTAGCACCTAAAAAATAATGGATGCCAGAATACTCTGCTACTAACCCACCTGGACTCATTCCTAAATGGGTACCAAAAGTTATAACTTAAATTTATTACTACAGGTGTGTTTGAGAGCCATAGAGAATAGCAAGTGGTACATCGATAGTGGTTGTTCAAGACACATGACAGGAGAAAGGGAGCTATTCATAGAACTTGAAGCTAAGAACAGAGGAACAATCACCTTGCGGGATAATGGAAAGGGTAGAGTGGTTGGAATTGGAAAAATTAGCCAACCTCCCTCTATTACAATTTCAAATGTTTTATTAGTAGAAGGATTGAAACACAATCTTTTGAGTATAAGTCAATTCTGTGACAATGGTTACAAACTTGTGTTTGAATCTCATACTTTTTCTATTTTAGATAGTATAAATTCAGTTGTAGTACTTGGAAAGAGATATGGAAATGTGTATTTGGTGGATTTATATAATATCCAAGTTAATGTCTTATTGTAAGTGAAAATGAACCCATATTGTGGCATATAAGACTAGGACATGCCAACAAGAATCTGATTGAAAGATTGTATAATAAAGATCAAGTTGTTGGCTTACCAAAACTCAAATTTGACAATAAGTTATGTGATGCTTGTATGAAAGGCAAGTGGGTAAAAGAATCATTCAAATCAAGCAAAGAAGTATAAATAACTAAACCTATTCAATTGCTACATATGGATTTAGTTGGTCCAACAAGAATAAGAAGCCTTAGAGGGAAACATTACGCATATGTCATTATAGATGACTTTAGTAGATTTACCTGGGTAATGTTTCTAGCATCCAAAGATGAAGCTTTTTCATTCTTTGAGGTATTTTCCAAACATGTACAGAATGAACAAAGCTCTCATATAGTAGCCACAAGGAGTGATCATGGTGGAGAATTCGAAAACCATAGATTCACTAATTTTTGTGAAAACAATGGAATTCTTCAAAATTTCTCTACACCAAGAACACCCCAACAAAATGGAGTAGCTGAAAGGTAGCTGAAAGGAAAAATAGATCCTTGCAAGAGATGGCAAGGACAATGTTGAGTGAATATAGTCACCCATAATATTTTTGGGCAGAATCAATGAACACAACATGTTATAGTATTAACAAAATCTTTGCTAGATCAATACTAACAAAACTCCATTTGAATTATACTATCGCAAGAAACCAATATATCATATTTTCATGCTTTTGGGTGTAAATGCTTTATTTTCAACAATGGCAAACAAAACCAAGAGAGATTTGAAAAAAAATCTGATGAAGGCATCTTCCTTAGTTATTCTATTGTTAGTAAAGTATTTAGAGTCTACAATCTGAAAAGTAGGATGGTAGAGGAATCTATTCATGTAACATTTGATGAAAATACTAACTATCTATTCATGTAACATTTGATGAAAATACTAACTCCTCATGAGGTCAAGTGATTTTCATGATGAGATAGGTAAACTAACAACTCAGTTGAGAAAATGAAAATACAAGACAAGGAAGGAGAACCTTCTTAATAAAAAACACAAATGGATGAAAAAGAAACAAAAAAATGAACCATCCATCACTGACGTAAACAATGAAGGTAATGATATTTTTCCAAAGATTGGAGATTTATGCATGATCACCCTAAAAGTCAGATAATTGGTGATGTATATGACAAAGTTAGAACCAGATCTTCATATCATCAAGTATATAGCAATTTTGCTTTTATTTCACAAATAGAACCAACTTGCTTTGAACAAGCTTTAGAAGATGAAAACTGGATTTCAGCTATGCAAGAAGAATTAGACCAATTCAAAAGAAATAATGTGTGGACTATTGTTCCAAGACCAACTCATCAATCTGCTATAGGAACTAAATGGGTCTTTAGGAACAAATTAGATGAATCTGGAATTATAGTAAGAAATAAAGCAAGATTAGTAGCAAAAGAGTACTTTCAGGAGGAAGGCATTGATTTTGAAGAATCATATGCTCCTATTGTAAGGATTGAAGTCATTAGAATGCTTCTTGCATTTGCATCCTTTATGAATTTCAAGTTATATCATATACATGTCAAGAGTGCATTTCTAAATGGATTTATTAATGAAGAAGTCTACGTAGAACAACCACCTGGGTTTGAAGATACTCATAACCCAGAACATACATTCAAACTCAAGAAAGCCCTCTATGGTTTAAAACAGGCTCCTGGACCTTAGTATGAAAGGCTAAGAAAATTTCTCATCGAGAAAGGATTTTCAAGAGGCAAAGTTGATACTACTCTCTTCATTAATCATACAACAAAGGATATTCTTATAGTTTAAGTATATGTTGATGATATAGTATTTGGTACAACTAATGAAAATCTTTGAAAGGAATTTTCTAAGATAATGCAGGGAGAATTTGAAATGAGCTTGATGGGTGAACTTAAATTCTTCTTGGGACTGCAAATTAAGCAGATGAAAGAAGGAATTTTCATTCACCAAGCCAAGTATACAAAAGAACTACTAAAGAAATTCAACATTGAAGATAGAAAAAGATATGGGCATAAACTTTAGAGAAGCATGATAGGATCTCTACTATATTTAACTGCTAGTAGACCTGACATAATGTTTAGTGTATGCACGTGTGCTAGATTTCAATTAGAACCAAAATAGTCACATCATATTGCTGTAAAAAGAATATTTAGATATCTTTTAGATACACCTAATCTTGGATTATGGTATCCAAAAGGTTCAAATTTTAATTTAATAAGTTACTCAGATGTAGATTTTACTGGATATAAAGTAGATAGAAAGAGTACCTCAGGATTTTGTCAAATTTTAGGAAGCACGATCATTTCATGGTTTTCTAAGAAACACATGTCAGTTACATTATCAACTATTGAAGCTGAATATGTAGCAGTCAGTAGTTGTTGTGCATAGATCCTATGGATGAACAACAACTAAAAGTCTTTGGCCTTAACTTTATTAATATACCTATCATATGCGATAATACTAGTGCTATAAATCTGACTAAGAATCTAGTTCTATAATCTAGAACAAAACATATAGAAATCAGGTATCATTTCATTGGGGACCATGTTCAAAATCATGACATTAGCTTAGAATTTGTCCCAACAAAAAATCAACTAACAGATATCTTCACAAAACCATTACAAGAAGAAAGATTCAACATGATAAAAAGAGAATTAAGCATACTAGATCTAAGTGTATAAGATGCACAATTCATTAAAACAAAAATTCATAACAACAACTTTATTTCAACAAAAAAAAATTATTCAACTAATCAGCAAGAACATCTACTACAGCTTCTAGCTCCTCAATACACTAATTAGCCTCTGCCAATTCTTCTTCAATCTTCTTCATGCACTCCATTGCCTTATCACATGCTGCACATCCCCTTGTCATAAGATGATTAGCATTTCAGTTGGATCCTCTAGTATAAACTAGTTCCACCTTCAACTGTTCTATTTGCTCCTTTAGAAAATGAACTCTAATGGACTCCTTCAACTGATCATTTTCGCTTTTGTAATGAACTTGATTTATAGAAAAACTTGAAGATGCTATGTTTGATCTCTGAAATTCTAGTTAAACTTCTATCTATATAAAATGTAAAATAAAAAGTACATAAATGCATATTCATTCACCTACCTTGGTAATAATACTGTTTAGCAGGTCAAAAGGATAGTTAATGAGAACACTAAAAACCATAATCCAGATTACAAGGTTCTGAGTTAAGTTAGGTTTTATAATTAGAAATTCCTGAAGCCTTAAATAAAAATCTCTGAAACCTCATTGAAAGTCTCCAAAGCCAAACTAAAGTATCTGAAGAACTGCAAACTTCTCCGAAACAACACTTTGGAATATCCAAAACTTCATATCAGAAATTTTTATGTGAAGGATCCCTTTCGAAATTCGTATCATTGGTATTTCAGAGATCTTCGTATCCAAAATTCAAATCAATCTTCTCTGAAAGACCCTTTTAGAATATCCAAAGCCAAAACACATTAGTGTTTTGGAAAATTTTTTTAAAACAAATATGAAGCGGAGAAATCATTAAAACCTCTCTGAAAAAACTCAAACCCTCTTCTCCGAACCCTAAAAATCCCTCCTTCAGAGAAGACGGTCCATCTTTTTGCTTCTTTCAAATCTCATTCTCATTTCACTCATTCCACCTTCCTACCTTCTCTAGAAAATCCCATTTTCCTTCAAAAAAACCTAGAGCCCTCTATAGAAATGGCGACAATAAAAGGAGTAGAAAACAAGAGAAAGGAAAGAGAAAACTTTGAACTACAGAGGACAACCAAGAAGGCAAGGCAAGAATCTGATACTTTAGAGGTAATCTTCCAAAAAATATCATTTGATTATTCTAGGTTCTTAGAAAGATATGAGGAGAGAAGAATAATCAAAGGAAAGATTTCCATTTTCAGAGCATTTGGAATACAATTTGAAGTATTAGAATGGTTGAAATATCAAGGCTAGGATGCCTATGTGAGTTACATAGATAGCTTATATCTGAGACTAGTGAGGACTTTAATCTATAATCTCAACACTAAAATAGAAAGATCATGGATTGGAGACACAGAAATAGAGCTATCTCAAGAAAATTTAAGGAATTGCTTCAATCTCCCTGAAGAAGAAGAGATTGTATGGCCTTCAAGGGCAATGATATTTCAGACTTAGCTGAAACTGAGATAGATGAGAAAAAAAATTATTTTCATACTAGTCACTTGAATGCAAACCTCAAGCTAGCATACCTCATTATTATGAATAATGTATACCCCAGAAGAGGAGCAACAGGGGATATATCTGAAAAGGATGCCAGAATCATGTGGGCATTAAAGAGTAGAAAAAAGTTGAATTTGGCCAGAATAATGATAGATCATATCCACTTGATCAAGAGCACCACAAGGTTTCCTTTACCTTATGGTATGGCTTTGACCAAGTTGATTAAGGAAGCAGGAGTAAATCTCTCTAATGATGAAGAAGAGCTTTCAAGAAACACTGACAGATTGGATGAGCAAGCTTTAAAAAGGATGGGCTTTTAGCATACTGCAGAAGGTTGGATCACTAAAAGACCAAGAAGAGCAACTCAGTTAAGAAGATCCAAACTTGATGAAAGTCCAGAGAGAAGAGATGCTATAGAACAAGCTACTGAGCCAAGACAAAAAACCCCCTTGCATGAAGAAGAAGAAGAAGAAAGAACTGAAAGATAAGAGTTCATCAGTTCATCCATAGGAAGAATTGAAGAATTCTCTAGCAGAGAAGAACCAAGAGAAGCTAAGAAAACATAAAATGTTCCAAGAGAGGAACAAAGAGGTGATATAGAAGATATTATGCAAGAAATTTTGAGAGAAATTGCACATAAAGATATAGCAACAGTAGAAGTACCATTTCACGCACCCATCAGATCCTGTTCATCCATCAAACCATCTTATACTGATCAACCATCCACTTTTTTAATTCCCACTCCAACAATTCTCACAAAGGACCTAGAAGACAGAATAACTATGATAGAACATTTTACTCAAAGCTTACTTCTTCAAATGCTTGAAATGAAATGTAACCATTCCACTGCTATGTCTTCAATGATTCTCAGAGCTGACAGAATTGAAGCAAAACTTGATTCTTTACAAGCTCTAGCAAAATCACTCATAGGTCAACCTCATTTCACTCCACCTCAAACTCATTTCTATCAATCTCAAACTCACTTTCTATCCCCTCCACATCATTTCTCTTGACCCAGACCAACTTTACCAATAACAGTGGAGTCTTCTCCTTCACCTCCTCATCCATCATCACCCTTTATCATTCCAAAGGTTTCTCAGTCCATGAATCAACCTATTAATATGAATTCCATCATTCCATCATTCTACTTCCACAACCGCCATTAACTCCTCCACCACCACCATCTTCTACTCCATTGGCATCACCACCACCATCAGCTCCAACGACAGAAAATTATGGGTGGTCTACCTCCCAATTGTTTGTTACCTATATATCATCACCATTCAAGGATCTCATGGATTTAGTGTTGGAATTTGTAAGAAGAGGAATAATAATTCTTGAAAGAATTGAGAAAATTCCACTTGAGTGGACCGATGCTACTTTAATAAATCGTCCACCTCCCTCTAAAAAAAATTGTTAATGAAAATCCTAATTATATCCTTCAAATACCTAATCTAATTAGGATGATAGGGAAAGAGTATGCTACCATGATATCAATCAATTGTCAAGTCTTCAAAATATTTTTTTCTCAGAATATTCATCTAC